>MU185080.1:104172-123188 GCA_016904865.1 Pissodes strobi
GGTATCATACCTTCCGTTTATTGTATCATGGGTCTAAGCTGCCTTGCTAACCCACATCTTTAATAATTATTATTATAACTATTAAAAAGAGATATTTTTGCATTAATTTGTCGACATCTGAAACAGCATATTTTATTTGGAGGAAAAGTTACTTTTCATGGCTTGCTCTCTATTACCAGCCTCACTCCGTTCGGCTGTTAAACACGAGCGCGCCATGAAAAGTATCACTTTTCCTCCATATAAAATAATATACTATTTTTATAAATATATCTAGCTATATGAACTTCCATTTCAAGGAACAAAATATATACTGTGCTTTATTTGTAGTTGTCTTAGAACTAAAAAAAATCCATTTTCATAGGAATTCGACATCATTATCTAAAAAAAATCTTACTCGTCGATATTTCAAAAGCACTTAAATACATATATGAATTCGGTATAAAAGCATCCATAGACTAAATGGCGGGTAATTATGGGTTAGAAAGTCTAAATAGGTACATAATGCATGCTCGATTTATGTAGTCACTTCGATGCTGCGAAAAGCTCTAGTGATAATGATATGTGCCAATCTCAAACTTTAGAAATTAGAAATTAAGCTTAGAACAAGTTATGTTTTTCTTAATTGGAACTAATTCCAAACAAGATAAGATGCTCAAGCATATATCAAACCCAGAGACAGTTCGTTAAAAATCAAAATTCAAAAATATTATAATGGTAGTTTATGAAGACTGGATGGTTATTGCCCCACTAATATTTCCGGAATAAACGGCAATATGAATTAGTTTTACAGCTCGGTTTACAACAAGCTGGGAAGAACTGTTTTCATAAGTTTAGTGACCATTCAATAACTTGTCGCCGACAATCAACTTCAATAGCACCGACAGGAAGCTACAATGGGCAAAATAACCCTTAATTTATTTGCTCTTGTACAGTATATTTAAAGTTCACTGCAATTTGGGAATTTTGGCGTGCACTCACTATAAAAATGGTCGGCGGCTTGTTTCTATGATACTATTAAAGTTTTGTTTTATTGGACGTTTTACCTTATTACTTGTAAATGGCAAATGTTTTATGTATTTAACAGTATTTTAAGTTCTGAAACTTCAACTTATCGTATTTATGGCATACATTAAAATCTCAGGGTAATATACGTTTAAAAATAAAGAAAAACGTTATTAAGCAAATACTTATGAACTATTATGATCAAAATGATACTAATGTCTCAATGGGTGTAGAAATTAAATAGTCCATCAAGAGCCACGGTTATAGATATAATTTTAAGGTTACTGCTTTAATCGCTCGCTAAATTAATCAGTGTCTTGAATGTGTCAATGTCAGTGTGACATTAATAGATAGATGTTTGACATTAACACTGATTAAATTAGCCGGGTTCAAAGTAGTAGCCCTTAATATGTAAAATACGCGTGATGTAAATTTGTATTGATACCAGATTAGTCAATCTTATATTTGAAATGGGATTTGAATTATAAGCTAGCATAAAAATTATAAGTAAGCTGAAAGGAATATTTTAATAATTCACCCTATGTGTGCTGAAATGTTATTTATTTTAGTCAGCTGATGAAGACTAAATTCTAATCAAAACGTTTTGTCTCATTACAAAAAAAAATTAGATTAGACATATCAAATGCCTGATCTCTAATTAATATTAAGAGCGTAATCCCCAAGAATCTAAACTATGAATATAGTAAAGACCTTATCAAGCATGCATGCAAGGATCATTTAATATTCTGCCGATAAATGTTAAGAGGTAATTCCTGGTCCAAAAGTAATGGAAAAGGTTCCATTAAAAAATATAATAATAGTTTATTTTCTTGTCGGTTTTTCTTATTTATTTTATGCGTGCTTAAAGATTGTATCTTCAAACCCTGTACGTGTGTTACTTAAAAACTACATACAGAATTAACATATTACCATTCAAACTATTTATATGGTCTTATTTCTTCGGTGCTACGACTTTTTTCAAGCCTTACACCTTATACAGGGTGTGCAATTTATATGATATCATAATTGCTATCTTCGAAAGGGTAAGAGCTACAAGACCGGTTGAGTTACAGAAAATTGAGATATGCTTAAAATAAGTTGGCAAAGTGACGAAGTCTCATTTTATTTTTCTCAATATCTCGTTAGAAATTAATTTTCCACAAAAATATTTTCTGTAAAAAGTTTTGCAATTTTCTTTTCTATAAAAAAAATTGTAGCTTCATTTTATAAATTTATAATTTATCATTTTCTTATTTTTCTTATTTTTAATGCGGACCAGAATTTTTTATAGATTTTAGAATTAATTTTTTGCTATGAAAACAATCATCTTTACTAATGGTGTTTCCCAACTTTTCCTATTACGGCTCTAATTCGTGTTTTCCTTGTCAGTTGAATATAATAAGACCTTATCTTTTATAATAACTACAATAAAATATAAAAAAATTATCGTTTATTCTGTATTTACAACTGCTGATCTTGCTGCAATACATTTCTTTTTATGCAGCTATCTGAAATATTCTGTAATGAAATATGGTAGAAAATTTGAGTTTCTCAAATATCAGGTATGCTTTGAGTTTCAGAAAAATTGTTTTCTATTGTATAAAAAGGCGTTACAGAATTTTTGTATAAAGTTTTATCGAGTTTTTATTTTAAATACGTCATTTTTTCTTCTCTATAAAATGGCTCTTCTAGAATTTTGGTGTAAATAAAAAAAAAATGAGTTTTTTATAATATTTACCATGTACTCTGAAAATAGTCATTTTACTCAATGGTGTTTCTCAAATTGTCGATATCAAATATACATTTTAAGGTTTTATTATGAATCTCATTTATATTTTATTTGTCAAATGAACATAATAAACCGTTATCTTTTATACTAATTGCAATGGTATATAAAAAAACAATTGAGCGAGTCTGCTAGTACTTGAGACACTGATATGTAAATAAATCCCATGTCGACATGAGCGACATGGAAATCTAATGCCATCTTAGGCCACGTGACGCCTGAATATAGGCAACCACTTATTTGGAATTGGTTGCCTATATTCTGGCGTAAGAAAGAACCTAATCACTGTGCATGGTTGTGATGCCACATCCGTTTGCACATTTCGTCCTAACTTTTGAGATACAGGTAGTTATCAGAGAAAAATCTGTTTTATATAAAAACTGTGATACTATTGCAGATATTTTTTATAAAATTTGGTACTCATCTTCCATGCATCAAGGTTCATTTTCTGATGTAACAACAATTTGATTATTTCTACCAGTGGTATCCGTGGGGGTTTTGCATTGAATATTTTTGTAGAAAAAAAAGTACGCCACTGCTTTCTCATAAATTAAAAATTACTTTCATTCATTTCTTAGCAAATTTTATCTCTTGACTATCTAGTGCATCGGACAACAAAAAATCCCTAAATCAAATTTGCTTAGAAATAAATGAGAATTTCAAAAAAAATTTTATTTTAAGAAAAAGCAGTGGCGTGCCAATTTTTTCTCCAAAAATATTCAATACAAAACCGATACAGACGCCACTGGCAGAAATAATATAATTGTTTGTACATCATAAAACTCATCTTAATGCATAGAAGACATGTACAAAATTTCATAAAGATATCTGCTATAGTATGGCAGTTATTCTGCAAAATAGTTTTTTTCTGAAAAGTTTACCACCCTCTAACTCAAAAGTTAAGACGTTTGGGACATACGTTCATATGAAGTTTTTGTCTCAAAATGGGTCCAAGAATCACCTCCTTAAATATTAGTATGTTATTAACATTTAACATGAGGTATTAGCCTGCATAAGAGTTTTTGGGCGCCCAGTATAATACATCCATATTTAAAATAATATATGTAATTTCTATATTACAATTTATTTTAATCACTGAAAATTAACTACTTTTTCTATAATACTGGTGAAAAAATAAACAAATCATAATATTAACATTGAAAATGTTTTTGTTTTCCTATTATGGGGTATCAAATCACGAAAAAGTGCATGCTACATTTGGCACATCACGTAATATACGTGAGAGATCGTGTTAGTCTGTTTCTGAGGACGGAATCGGTTCAAATGACAAATATAAATTAAAGTTAACTGAAACTAACCGAAAGTTGATTGAACGACTAACACAAACTAACTAAAAGTAACCAAACGCACAAAAAGGGTTAAAATGAATCGGAACAAATTAAAAAAATAAAAGTAAGTTAAAACTAACTCATAGTAACCGAAATTTGGCGAATAACCAAAACTAACCATAAAAATGTAAATTGGTTATAACCTATCGGATCCGGTTCAAATTACTAAAATAAATTGGAACTAGCTAAAACTAACCGAAAGTTGATTCAACGACTAACCGAAAGTAACCAAAAGCTCCAAAAAAGGCTAAAACGTATCGGAACAAATTAAAAATATTAAAGTAAGTTAAAACTAACCAAAACGCACCAAATTTTGGCGAATAACCCAAACTAACCCAAAAACATTAAATTCGATTATAACGTATCGGCGCCGATTGAAATGACTAAAATTAAAACTAACTGAAATTAACTGAATATTGATTGAACGAGTACCTTCTCACGACTATCTAACCCAACCTATCCCAATCTAACCTAAACTAACCAAAAGCACCAAATATGGCTAAAACGTATCGAAACGGATTAAAAATATTACAGTAAGTTAAAAATTACCCGAATTAACCGAATTTTGGCGCCTAACCAAATTTAACCAAAAATATTAAAATTGGTTATAACATATCGGAAAGTTGATTGAATGACTAACCAAAACTAATCAAAAGTAACCAAAAGCACCAAAACGGGCTAAAATGTATCGAAATAGGTTACACAAATTAAAGTAAGTTAAAACTAACCAAAAGGAACCGAATTTTGGCGACTAACGAAAACTAACCAGAAACTTTATATTTGACTATAACGTTTTGGAGCCGGTTCAGATGAATACTTTGGTTTCTTCACAGTGAGTTTCCAAGGTCGCATCACAACACGGAAAATTTTAGTGAACGTCACGACACGGTTTATGCATAACTGATTATAACGTATCGGAACCCGCTCAAATAAGCAAAATAAATTGAGACTAAGTGAAAATAACCGAAAGTTGATTGGACTACTAACCAAATCCAACCAAATCTATTAAAATTGATTAGAACGTATCGGAACCAGTTCAAATGTCTAAAATAAGATGAGACTAGTTGGAACTAACCCAAAGTTCATTAGACGACTAACCAAAACTAACCAAATCTATTAAAACTCATTATAACGTATCGGAACCGGCTTAAGTAAGTAAAATAAGATGAGACTAAATGAAACTAACCGGAAGTTGATTAGACAACTAACCAAAACTAACCAAATTTATTAAACTTGTTTATAACGTATAGGAACCGACCCAAATGACTAAAATAGGTTGAGACTAAGTAAAACTAACCACAGATCTAGGAAGGCGAAACTAACTGTAAGGTAACTAGGCGACTAACCAAAATTAACCTAATCTATTGAAATTGATTATAACGTATCGAAACCGACTGAAATGACTAAAATAAGTAGAGACTAAGTAAAACTAACCGGAAATTGATTAGACGACTAACCAAAACTAAACAAATTTATTAAAGTTAATTATAACGTGTCGGAACCGACTCAAATGACTAAAATAAGTTAAGACTAAGTGAAACTAACCGAAAGCTGATTAGACGACTAATCAAAATTAACTAAATCTATTGAAATTGTTTATAACGTATCAAAACCGGCTCAAATAAGTAAAATAAGTAGAGACTAAGTGAAACTAACTAAAAGTTTATTAGACGACTAACCAGATCTAACCAAATCTATTAAAATTGAGTATAACCTATCAGAACCAGCTCAAATAAGTGAAATAAGTTGAGACTTAATGAAACTAACCAAAAGTTGATTAGACGACTAACCCAAACTAACCAAATCTATTAAAATAGATTATAACGTATCGAAACCGACTGAAATGACTAAAATAAGTAGAGGATAAGGAAAACTAACCGAAGGTTAATTAGACGACTAACCAAAACTCACCAAATTTATTAAACTTAATTATAACGTGTCGGAACCGATTCAAATGACTAAAATAAGTTGAGACTAAGGGAAATTAACCGAAAGTTGATTAGACGTCTAACTAAAACTTTCCAAATCCATTAAAATTGAGTAACGTATCGTAACCGTTTCAAATGACTAAAATAAGTTGATATTAAGTGAATCTAACAGAAAGTTGATTAGCCGACTAACCAAAACTAACCAAATCTATTAAAATTGATTATATTGTATCGGAACCAGCTCAAACAAGTACAATAAGTTGAGGCTAAGTGAAACTAACCGAAAGTTTATTTGACTATTAACCAGAAATAACTAAATCTATTAAAAATGGTTGTAACCTATCGTAACCGGTTAAAATGAAGTTGATATTAAATGAAACTAACCGATATTTGAATTGACGACGAACCAAATCTAACCCAATCTATTAAAATTGTTTATAACGTAACGTATAAACTTGATTGGATGACTAACCAAAATCAACCAAATAAATTAAAATTAATTAAAACGCGTCGAAACCGGTTCAGATGACTAAAATAAGTTGAGTGAAACTAACCGAAAGGTGAATGGACGATTAACCAAATCTAAACAAATATATTAAAATTGATTATAGTGTATTGGAACCGGCTTAAATAAGTAAAATAAGTTGAGACTAAGTGAAACTAATCGAAAGTTGATTGGACGACTAACCAAATCTATTGAAATTGGTTACAACATATTGGAACCGGCTCAAATAAGTAAAATAACTTGAGACTAAGTGAAACTAACCGGAAGTTGATTAGACGTCTAACCAAAAGGAACCAAGTTTATTAAACTTGATTATAACGTATCGGAACCGACTCAAATGACAATAATTAGACACAAAGTGAAACTAACCGCAAGTTGATTAGGCGACTAACGAAAACTAACTAAATTTATTAAAATTGATTATAACGTATCAGAACCAGCTCAAATAAGTGAAATAAGTTGAGACTAAGTGAAACTAATCAAAAGTTGATTTGACGACTAACCCAAACTAACCAAATCTATTAAAATTGATTATAACGTATTGAAACCGACTCAAATGACTAAAATAAGTTGAGACTAAGTGAAACTGACCGGAAGTTGATTAGACGATTAACCAAAACTAACCAAATTTAGTAAACTTAATTATAACGTATCGGAACCCACTCAAATGACTAAAATAATTTGAGACCAAGTGGAGCAAACCGAAAGTCGGTTAGACGATAAACCAAAACTAACCAAATCTATTAAAATTGATTGTAACGTATCGGAACCAGCTCAAATAAGTAAAATAAATTGAGATGCAGTGAAATTAATCGATAGTTGATTAGACGGCTATCCAAATCTATTAAAATTGATTATAACGTTTCGAAACCGACTCAAATATCTGAAATAAGTTGAGACTAAGTGAAACTAACCGAAAGTTGATTACATGACTAATAAATCAAAATTAGCCAAATCTATTAAAATTGATTATAACGTATTGGAATCAGCTGTAAAATAATTTGAAACTAAGTGGAACTATCCGAAAGTTGATTAAATGACTAGCCAAATCTATTAAAATTGATTATAATGTAAAAAACCGGCTCAAATAAGTAAAAAAGTTGAAACTAAGTGAAACTAACCGAAAATTGATTAGACGAATAACCAAAACTAACCAAATCTATTAAAATTGATTATGACGTATTGGAACCGACTCAAATGACTAAAATAAGTTGAAACTCAGTGAAATTAAGCGCGTTTGATCGGGGATTAAGAGACGAATCGAATGCCGTTTTACAACCACCACTAATGTTATAAATTGTAAAAACGATCGAAACTTGAAGTATTATGCATTTATGTGGTATATTTTGGTAACCTAAACTTACGTAATCTGCTAAAAGTCATTTTTTACATTAGATTATGTTAAAGGTGGGTGAGGGTGACTTTTAGTTTCTCACGACAGACTACTCGTGTCTCATATGGTCTTTTACTTTTTCAACCACACTTATACGTTATAAATTCTAAAAAAACGAAACATATAGTAATATGCATTTATTTGGTATATTTTGGTAAAGTAAACTTACATAATCTAACCTGATCTCACCCCAACTTCTATCAACAATTAAGTTTCCATATCAGTTTTCTCAGATCTCAAATTTAGTAAGGGTTGCATTCTGCTTCGGCATTTTCAATGTCTCCCCCGGTTGCATCTTTGTGAAGGACTGTGAATTTTTTAGCATGATTTTTAAATTGCGTAGTTTGAAAAGCGATTGAATGGTTTTAACTAGTTTTTCAAATTTTGAAATGCATTATACACATTTCATACGGTGCTTATTTTGACATTTCCACATTATACAGGGTAGAGTAGAAAATAATGGAAAAATTGAATCGATGATTAAGTCGATATCTCGAAACGTTATTGGTCGGAGGTGACTACACGCATCGTAACATAAAAACCATGATTTTATAAAAGGGAAAGCTGTGCATATTCATATTAATTATAGCCCATTGAAACTAAATGTTATTCAATACACCCCGAAACCTACTTTTGCACTCGAAGTGCGTTTCGTTGAGCAATTGGCATTATCAGGAGGTGATGATGATAACGAGGTTAGCGAAACGGCGCGGCGCGCGGCGTATCGAGTGCGAAGGAAAGTTTTGGTGTGTAGTGGATAAAGCCTAGTTTGGGTTAGTTTGATCCGATGCTGGTGAACGTGTTACAAAATGTGTGAAGTAGCGAACGGTAACAAGAGTAGAAAAGGTGAATGATGAGGCGAATTTTGAAACCTCTCCACAATCCAAGCCAAATAGGAGAAAGCCATTTTTTAATAAGTTCTTCGACGTCATCCACGCCAAACGCGACTCTTTTTCTCTGATAAGAATTGCTGTTTGAGCGGGCCGCGGTTTCATGTATAGTATAGTTTCCCATCTGTGCCAGGGAATTTGGATAAAATAAAATCATTATTCTATTTTGTGCGGGTTGAAGTTTTACTTCCGACGTGTGGTCCACAATCACACTATTTTTTTTACCTAATTATGGAATTTTTCAATTTGAAGTGGTACAATGCTGCAGTTTCGATAGTAGCGAGACCCGAATTGACTAGTGCCTAATTAAAATTTTTATTATAATCGAATTAAATATCGTGGTTCAAAGAAAAAAAAGTAATACAAAGCAATATCTAAATATGAATTCAAGGAAAAGTATAAAAAATTATAAGTACATTTTGGTACTGGATTTGACTAATGGAGTTCATGTCTTAAACTTTTTCCTGAGGACACTATTATCGTAAGAAATAAATAAAACTCAGAGTAAAAGTAAAAAAGCAGCTTCAAAAAGTGTTACGTAAATGTAAAACTAAAAATTTAATAAACTTCTCGAGGCTTCTGATAGCGTTTTTGCTGCAATGGAAAACTTGAATTGATGATTATATCTCGAAACGTTATTGGTCAGCTAGGTAACTACACGCGTCGTGATATAAAAAAAAAAACATGATTTTATTAAAGGGAAAGCTGCTTTTCATATTAATTATAGCCGCTTGAAACCAAATGTTATTCAATAGATCCCGGAACCTATTTTTGCACTCGACTTGCGTTGAGGAATTGGCATTATCAGGAGGTGATAATGATAACTAGGTTAGCGAAACGGCGGGCGTGAGGAGTGCAAAAGAAAGTTTAGTCTGGTGAACGTGTTACAAAGTGTGTAAAACAGCGAACGGTAACGAAACAAGAACGACGAGGCGAATTTTGAAAGCCGTCCACAATCCAAACCAAACATGGGATAACTATTTTTTATCTTGTTCGATCGTTGAACGTGCAGGGGTTTCATTTATAGTATATTCTCCCATTTGCGTCAGGGAATTTGTATAAAGTAAAAATTTATATTATTTTCTACCATTCGTGGTAGCCAATTTGCATAAAATAAAGTGAATATTCTATTTTGTGCGGCTGAAGTTTTACTTCAAATGTGTGGCCCAGAAGCACACTATTTTTTTAACTAATTATGGAATGTGTCAATTTGAATTGGCATAATGCTGCAGTTTTGATAATAGCGAGACCGAAAACGACTGAGAATTGACAATTTTATAAAAATTTAATGAAATATCGTGTTTCAAAAAAAAACTAATAGAAAGCAATAAAGTTCAAGTAAATATATGCATCTAGATACTAATTGAAGGAAAAGTATAAATAAATAAAACTACAGTTGTATAGTGTAATATTGGATTTGACTAATGGGGTTAATAATTTATTTTTTTTTAAAGCAGCCACAAAATGTGTTACCTAAACGCACAGCTATAAATTTAATACACTTCTCCAGGCTTCTGATGGCGTATTTGCTGCAAGTGCTTTTAGTGAACGCATTAGAAAGGCTATTAATTCTAGGAAGTCGTCCTCAAACATGTATTATATGAGTCGGTTGCTAATTGCTTATTGCGAAGTAACGTGCAAAAATCCGAAAGTTTATTGTTTTGGGCCATGTGTAATTTGTACGTTAAATAAGGCAACGGATGGAGTATAATCCATAATGTCCAGCCAATTTAGTGAAATGACCAAACTCTTACAAGTAACACAAAATCAGCAAAATTCCAAATCCATCTTCTTACTTTCATCTGATTAGTTTCATCTCGTCTTTGCCACTCGGCAGGGGGTGCAAAAGCCATTCTACGTCACATTGACCGCCTGAACTCACCCTTGCAGATACAGTTCCCCAGCAAAACTTTGTGTGATTTTTCTTTATAAAATGCCGAGACATTGTTTGGTAGACAAGCCCAACGCAGTATGAAGTCCAAGAAAACACATTATTTTCTAAATTCTAAGTTCTTTTGTTATGTCCAAATTGTTGCGGAATATGCAGTTTTAAGCTTTGTAATTTTAGGAAATTTTGTGCTTGTAGAACTAGGTTTTAATTTATGTGTCAATATTTTACAAATCATTGGGCTGCCTTTGAAGGATTAATGGATATTCTTTGAAATGCATTGTACTTAAAAGCGGTGTTCTACAGCTATATATAATGACTTACAGCTAAATTATTACTATTTAAAAAAATAACAGCACATTTTGATTTATTACCAAAAATGTGTGCTAAGTAGGACACACATAATCTTAAAACACTGCAATATTTTATTTTAAAAAAGCACCCACTGCTCCCGAAAAGTTCAAAATTCGCTTTTTTGCCTCAAAACATTGATTTATTGATAAGATCAGGACTGGGGGAACTATAGTGTATGTAAAATCATTACTATCATTAATAATAGCAATATAACCTCTAAAATATCCATAATACATGAGAAGGGTAAGATTATATAATATATAAATTAAAAGCGATCAGGTTAGCATCAATTGCACATCCAGGTTTGTTTGCCGTTTGACAGACTTTTATTTTAAACAGCGCTTTAAAATGTCATATTTCTGAACATTTTTAACAAAAGTTTTTGTTGCAGCTTTTGGCATTTTTGAAGTGAAGACTTCTTTTGACAGTTTTTTCCTGGGTAGCGAATAAAGCAATGTCATCAGACGTGACGCGTCATGCTCGGCTATGTAACGCTCATTCGGGTGAAGTCGGGCTTCAGTAAAGCGAGAGAGAGAAGCACTCGCGCTCCTTACACTTAACGGTTAACGGTATGAACCCCCTTCAAGAAGAAGGCAAATTGTCGCTGCTTCGAGGCAATTTGCCAGTATAGCACCCGTCCGGGCTTAGCTAGTGCTGGGGCGACCCATCCCAGATACGTTACACCCTTGTGGGATTGAAGGTGACCGCTACCTTGTCTGGCTCTGGACCATGTCGTGACCACCGACATTTTCCAACGGCACCAACAGAAACCCCACACTGGGTATTTCTTCTGGCTATAGACAAACACATATACACTAAAATGGCACAGACGACACTGGCTGGGCGGTCCGCTTCTTCCTTTAGGAGACAAATCGATCCTTGAATGTTTGCCACGCGTCGCCCAATATGGCGTCGCAAAGGAGCCGCTACACAACACGACGTTACCTCGACCAAGAACGATCCGGAAGTGCTCCTTACACTTTATCTTGGGTATATAATGAAATTGAGCTGTCAGGGTACGGCCATTTTTATAAAGAACAGCATCACACACGATACTATACGCACACCAAAATCTGAGATACTCGTGGTAACTGGTATCAAAGTCAGTCTAACTGACGGCGATATGCCGATACACTCGGTATACAGACCACCACGAAATAAACTAACCCACACAGAAATAGAAAAACTATTCGATTACACATACCCGGTCTTAGCGGCCGGGTACCCCAACGCAAAACACAGGCAAAGTTTACAGAATTAAAAATATAAGTTGATGCACTAAGCGCCATTTCAATGAAATCGTCATATCAAAGGCGAACCGGGGACGCAACGCGACGGTAAAAAAATATAGGGGGTAATGAGGCAATAAGAGCCGAGTTTGATGCGATTTACTTCGGTCAAAACGCTATTGGGGAACATAGAGTAAAATTTCCCGCTTAGTAACTAATAAATGGAGGGATTTAAATAATGAAATATGTTTTCATTAAAATTTTGAAAAATATATTTCGTGGTCACAAAAATAGATGAAAAGATTAAGGCCTTATTTAACATATTTTTAAAAAAATCACGGTAAATACGATTGCATATTTAAATAATATTTTTAAAATATATTATTTTTTACTTCAAGAATGAAATTTAATACCCCGTGCAAAATTCTTTATATTAATTTATTTTGGGGATGAACTACATCATAGTTTTACAAAACTTTACAAATTATTTTGGAGGAAGTTTTGCAAAACTAAATGTCTACATTTTAGCAATTTCTATATTTCGTTAATTTTACCACAGTAACTAATTTGCACAAAATTTAAAATAATAGACTTTTAGATAAACCTATATTTGCACCCATCTTACATTATTTTGCATATGCACAAAATCTGATTAAATGTTACCTTTTTTAGTTGGTAACTCGGTTGATGGAACAGCATATGAATGTATACAGCTCCTAGAAGGATTTGCAAAATTGTTTTCGTTAAAATTTAACTTGTAAGATTTGACCCAAACATACAAGTGAAGTTAAATAAAAGCTTATATTAAACTAATACCTTCCTTCATCTTTTGAACACCTAAAGAACGATATATTGTCTGCCATTCGACTTTCACAATCATCTACTTAACAAATATTTCGACTAGACATTTTACACAGAAATCCACCAAAAACAAACCGCTATTTTTGAAATCTCACCCTATACGCCGGATCGTAAACAAATTTAAAATAAACTTGAAACACCGTGTACGCATCCAGCAATGAGTGTAGACTGGCACCAGTCTAACCGGCAGGCGGGGAGTGGCGGAGTGGAATTTGACGATGGCGCGGAGTTATACAACTTATATTTTTAATTCTGTAAACTTTGACACAGGGCTTGGGGATGTAGAACCACGAATCCGAATGGTACTATGTTACTCAGGACCGCAGAAACACTACATTACACTGTACTCGCTCCCATAGAACCAACACACTTTTGCGGCAAAACAACCGATGTAATAGACATTGCCGTCACACAAAACATTCCACACAATATTGTGATAGACAATCAATGAATATTTATCTGCCTCAGATCATTCTCCGATTGGCATCACAATAAACAGCATGCATAAAAACGCACGAGCACACACGCAAACATTCATCCACTGGAACATTTTCAAAAAACACTTAACAGATTAGATACAACCAATACCACACATAAACTCTAAGGTGGAGCTGGACAACCAAATTGTAGGCTTCACCGAACAGTTACAAACAGCACTAAGCGCAGCCCTGAAAACAGTACACACTAGACAAAACAACTCATACACACTAACAGAAAACAGAAAACAAAACATAAGACTAAGGAACAGACTGAAAAGACGAGCCAACCTAACACGCAACACACAACTCAACAGACAAGGAACAAACACAATAAAAACACATAAAAAACCACAAAAACAACAAATGAACGGAATGCCTAACAACACTAAACATAAAAAACAACTCTCTATGGAGAACAGCTAAAACTATGCAGCATAAAGGCAAGATGATATATCCGGCGATCCATGGCTTGAGGGCCACGGCGTAATCCAGCGAAAAGAAGGCCGAGGCCTTCGCAGACTCGCTGAAGTCCCAATTCACCTGGGGAGATAGAGCGCAGGATATTGAAGACAAAGCGGCGGTAGAGAGATCATACAGAGCCATCATGACCGAGACTAACGAACACCCAGAAGACGAAACACAACGAACAAACACCGACGAAGTTGCGCAATTAACTGCACAACTAAACCCAAAAAGGCTGCAGGACTAGACAACATACAAAACAAAGCACTCAAAAACCTAACAGACGTAGCTATACGGAAACTAACATACCTAATAAACAAAACACTACAACTGAAACACTTTCCAGTATGCTGGAAAAAAGCAAAAATAATCCTCATCCCAAAACCAAACAAGAACCTAACATTCCCACAACACTGGCGACCTATTAGTTTGCTCTCAACCTTCAGTAAGGTAACACAACGCCGCATACTAAACAGATTAAACACACACATAACAGAACATAATCTAATCCCAAATGAACAATTTGGGTTTAGAAAAAATCACAGCACGGAGCTCCAGCTTGCCAGAATTGTTGAGGATGCGACTAGAGGACTGCAAAGGCGGGCATCAACCGCAGTTGTAGCCCTCGACATCGAAAAAGCCTTCGACAAAGTTTGTCATGAGGGACTCATACACAAATTATACACACAACATAACCTGCCACTACCCATAACACAACTCATTGCTTCTTTCTTAAAACAAAGCGCATTCGTCACCCAAATAAACTCTGAAGAAGTCTGAACCACAAGACACATGGGAGCGGGAATCCCCCAGGGCTCCCCGTTATCCTTAACACTATACTCGCTATTCACAGCGGCGCTACCCAGACACCCACACGTACAATTCTGAATATGTGCCGATGACATCTGCATTTATTCGACACTCAAAGACGCAGCAAGACTCAAAATACACGTAAAACAACACCTAAATGCCATAGACGACTGGGCGGAAACTTGGAGTATGAAAATTAATAACGATGAAACACAGTCAACGCTCATTAGCACTAAACGTAGATTACCCACAAATTTAAAACTAGGAACACCGAGATAAGGTGGAACAAAACTTTCAAATATCGAGAGGTAACCCTAGACAGCAAACTTTCATTTAATCAACATATTCAAAACAAAATTAACATAGGCATTGCAGCAAAGCAAGCCTTCTATCCTTTAATTAACAGAAATAGTTCAGTGTCAATCAAAAACAAATTACTACTATACAATCTACTCTCTCAAGCCCAAAGTCCTCTACGGAGCTATTACATACATGCACACCAGTAAAACAAACAAGAAAAAACTACGAGTTTTCCAAAACAAAACACTAAGACAAATCACTAATGCACCATGGTACATTCGCAACACGAACATAAACGCCGATCTAAAAGTCGAAACAATTCATGAACACTTAACAAACAGAGATGTTAGATTCTTGGAACAAGTACAGAATCACGCAAATCCACTAATAACGCACTATTTGAGGGGAAGATGGGCCAGATAGAGCAAGGCTCAAATGCCTACGAGAACCACCGTAAGAGAGAGCCACAATAAACACATAAAAATTAAATAAAAAGCATAAAAATAAAAAAAAAAAACAAAAATAATATAACACCTACTAACCCATAAAAAACTGTTGCTAACTACTACAGAAAAACCCCAAAAATTATTAACCAACTAACACACATTTCAAAATATCATTATCACAAACACAACACCCTGCTGAGAATCAGCAAAAACAACAGGAGGCCAACACGCCAACGAAGGATGATGTATGAGTAACGTAGAGCCACTAGCATCAAGGGAAGATGGTGCTTTTTCGTGGGTTTGCCCAGAGAAGAGAGTCCTACACTCCCCTCACTCGAGGGAGTGCATAAGAGAGCATTTTTACACCACACCAAAAAAAAGACCCGCGAAGTGACACTCGACTATCGCCCATTCGGGTAAAGTCAACGTCAACCTCATTCTTATCGAAATTGACTACGAGTAGGATATTTTAAATTTAGCTTGTTTTTAGGCAACACTTGGGTGCCGCCGAGGGTCAATTGTTTTCAGCGATCCGATTCTCATTTTCCGATTTATAACTGCCGAAAAAGTTAATTAATTTTGACTAAATTTATTTCTTGACTATGCCTTCCAAAATAAAAACTTAAATAGCCATCTGGTATAATTTTTTCCATAGGAACCGAAAATGACAAGTGAAAAACAATGATTGAACATTAAGCAAAACAGCCACAATTTAACTCGACATTGTTTCAAGTGGAATGCCCCCTTTTCTGACATGATTTCTCAATTCGCGGTATATATCTGTTTATTTAAAAAAAAATCTGAAGCTCTCTTTAGAAATGCCGATGCAGATAATAAACATACATTATCAATGAGGAGAAAACGTCGAAGAAACCATACGAAGATATCTGCGCCTACATGGAATAAATGTATGAATCAACGCCATTTTACGGACAAAAATTTTATTGGAGCAGACAAGTTCAATACAAGTCCGAAAGAGGAATACTCTGAGGAGAATAATCCAAGATGGCGCAATAATAAATCGTTTTGGACAAAATGCTAAAAGATCAATCAAAGACGCAGTCCGAGATATTCCACGTTGCAACAGCACCTGACAGCTCAACACAAAGAAACTCGGTTTCAGTTCATTTCCCAAATAAATTACCAAGAGTGAAACTCTGTGCACATTTGGTGTGGTATGCAAAACAACTGTATTATTGGGCCAATATTCTACCACGGATCCCTAACGGGGCAGAAATATCTACAGTTTCTAGAACATGACATGATGAATATGTTAGAAGATTTGCCGCTAAGGGCATATCAACACATTTTGCGGCTACAAGACGGAGCTCTACCGGATGCACCATGGGACGTTGATTGTTCACCATTTAAATCAGCGTTACCAAGAATAGATTGGAAGAAACGGAACAATTTCGTGGCCACCCAATAGTCTGGATCTATCAATTCCGGATTTATTCCTTTGAGTACATCTTAAAACTATCACATACAGAGAAAGAAGCGAATATTTTATATTACTGAAAAAATTCAGAACAAAGTAATTAATGAAATTAGTCGTTTAAACTATGAAGACCATATTGTAATTGCAAGTGTGGAGAGACTGCAAAGGGGTTACCGAAGCTAATAATGGGAGCATATAGAATATTTAGATTATTAATATTAAAAATATTCTGCCACGCTTGCAGTTGTTTTTAAATGATCTATTGTATTATTTTTAAGTTTTATTGTGTAGGTTACGTTATTATGAATCGCTTTTTATAGTTAATATTAGTGTATTATCGTACGATCAAAGTCTGATGATGGGACATAGACAGTGACATAATTAAGGTAACAGGTAATCACTCCTATCACCTACTTGAAATGTTTTTAAGTTCTTTTCAGAACTTTTCTTGAGAAAAATAGATTATATTTAAAAAAAAAACTGATATAAAAAATATATACGAGGAATCGAGAAATCATGTCAAAAGGATGGCATTCCATTTGAACAAATATAAAATTAAGTCGTGGCTGTTTTATTTAATGTTCAATTGTTTTTCACTTGCCATTTTCGAATTCCACAGAAAAAATTATACAGATGGTGATTTCAGTTTTTTTTAAGTACAGGTATAATAGTCAAAAAATTGGCTTGTTCCGTATTCGATGGGTCATCGTGTTCACGTCCTTTTCGACGTTCTTCCGATCCTTATTGAAATTGGCGACATTCAGAAAATGGGGGTGTTTTTTTCGGCGTGTGTAGTTTTGAAAAAGGGCTCACTTTCTTTTAGCATCGAAAAAGTCACGAGTTTACATGTGCTTCAGAAATATTGGAAAAATGGATTTTCGAGGGAAAACGTAAAACAATCGCCATCGATTTGTAGATCAAAGCAATGAAGATTTTTGTTTTTTATCGAAAAATTATTTCTTTATAGAAAATTCACAGTCCTTCACAAAGATACAACCGGGGGGACATTGAAAATAATGAATAAAAACGCAAACTAATTCAAATAAATTTTAAAAGCAGGGTTTAGAAAAGTAAAATTCAAGCACGAATGTTTATAATATATTTAATTAAAGTAATGCATATTTAACATTAATATTAAAGATTATCATAATTAAAAAATAATAATAAAAGAAGGTGCAGATGAAGACCTAAAAAATTACCCTGCACCTGTAGATAGGAAAATCTATTAATATACAGTGTGTTTCTAAAATGTGTA
The DNA here is from genome assembly GCA_016904865.1 of Pissodes strobi. NCBI lineage: Eukaryota > Metazoa > Arthropoda > Insecta > Coleoptera > Curculionidae > Pissodes > Pissodes strobi. The sequence goes on from MU185080.1 coordinate 122,548, forward strand.
GCGAAACTTAGAAAGATGATTTGACATGGCAAAATAATGGTAGTAAGTCATATAAAATAAATTCGAAATGCCAACGGTTCACCTGTTATCAGCTGTTAAAGTTTTATTTTTTATTTTTTATTTTACAGATAGCTTACTACATCTTACACCGATCAAACTCATATTTGATATATATAGTTTGGCACCCATTTATTATTCTCAGTCGAAGATCGTTTATATCATTAACTGGTCGAACGTATACTAACTCCTTTAAATACCCCCAAAGAAAAAAATACATAGGGTTTAGATCTGGAGCTCGTGTTGCCCAGTCTAAATGTCCAGATCGCCCTATCCAGCGTTCTGGAAAAGCCGTATTAAGATGCTCACGTACAGCTAAAGGTGGTGCACCATCTTGGAGGAGCCACATGTTTGCTCTAATGTGTAAAGGGGCATCTTCTAGTAGAAGCTGAAGTACATCCTGCAGAAAATGTAAATAGGTTTCTCAATTTAAAGCACCGTTAAAGAAATAAGGACCGATGAGATGATTTTCGATTATTCCAGCCCAGGCATTTAACGAAAATCTTCGCTGATGTTTTGTTTCGACCAACGCATGAGGGTTTTCATGAGCGTATTGGTGGGTATTACGTAAATTTGTAATACCG
>MU185081.1:0-65137 GCA_016904865.1 Pissodes strobi
TGACAAACGATTTCATATTTTATAGTAACTATTTGTCTTTATTTGTTAAAAATACTCTACACAACAGAGGAAAAAGTAACCATGATTAAATGGTACTACTCCGATAACAGTTTTCGGGCAATAGCCGATATGTTTGCCGTGAATTATCCTGATAGACCTATACCCAGCAAGTCAACAGTGCGTAGTGTTGTTCAACGTTTGGAGAAAGAAGGCACTGTAATTCATAATTGCAACTGCTCGAGACCGATTGCCGGAGCCGAAGAGCAGGAAAATAACGCGGATTTGGAAATCCTTCTCCATGTCGGTCGAGGAGAATAGTGGCCTTAGCACCAGATGTCTTGGTGAAGTTGTGGATAAGTGTCACACCACAGTGTGGCGTAAACTGAGAAAATATAAATATCACCCCTACAAGTATCAAAAACATAAGGAATTACGAGACGGAGACGAGTTTCGAAGAGCTGAATTTTGTTTTAATGTAATGCAAAGAGCCAATAATGATCGAGGTTTTTTGCGCAATATCTGTTTTACGGATGAGTGTACGTTTACGCTGAACAATGAACCTAATTCTCAAAACTTCAGGTATTGGAGCAAAACAAATCAACACCGCTTTGTTGAAACAAGGACACAATATCCCCAAAAGATTAATTTGTGGGCGGTATTCTGGGACATCATATCATATTATTGGACCATTTTTTTTGGAAGGAAACTTCTCGAATTACTACAAAATTACATTGGGCCAGCACTGGCTCCGGAAAATGAAGAGACCTGGTTTCAGATGGATGGTTGTCCTGCACACAATACACTAGCAGTTCGTGAATACCTGCAGAACGCTTTCAATGGGCACGTAATCGGACCAAATCACACCATTGGTTGGCCAGCCAGATCGCCCGATCTTTCTTCTTGTGGGGACACCTGACAAGTCGCATTTACAAAGAAACCCGTTACCAAGACTGGGAACAATTAAAAAATATAATTTCTGCGGTTTGTGCACAAATTTCCCCTCAATAGCTTAGCAACTCAAGAATGTAATTTTATGACCGTCTAGGGTACCGTTTAGCAGTAAATGGAGGATTATTTGAACACCTGATTCAGTAGAATAAGCAAATTGTATTTAATTATTGTTGCTATTTCTTTGTTTTTATTGTTTAGGTTGATTAAAGTTCCTTTTTCTGCTATTGTGTAGAAGATTTTTAATAAATACAGACAAATAGTTACTATAAAATATGAAATCGTTTGTCAGTTATTATAATTTGACATCTGCTGGTGGTTTAAATGAGAAATTTATCAGGATCGCATTTTTGTAGCACAAATTTTAGGAAACATTTTTCAAAATACCTCTTAATTCGCTAAATGAAAATTATTCATATTTGACATGGGAGTCTACCATACAAGGACCTTCAAAAAAGTCTAATACAAGTTTGCTCTAAAATTAATAGGGGAAATAATATTAGGAGGTATTAAAATTTGCATGGGATTTCCTATGGACGGTTTTTCGATGCAACACCCGGTATATTTATTTATGACAGTGACAGAAACATCAGCATTCTCGCGGAATCAAGACGTGATCCTATTTTATTACGTCACATACCCGATCGAGACGTGCATCGAATTCTGCATTTTTAAACTCTTATATTTCAAGAACCACTTAACAGATTGATTTAAAATTTTGAATATTGCTTATTTTTATGAAGTATTTTGGATAGGTATTAGAAATTTGATTTTTTTAAGTGAGTATTATGTCTACATCATTAATTTTATTAAAACTCATAAAAAGCTGTATAAATTGAAATTAATTGAATTCTCCTTCTGCTTTATCGACTTCTTCCTCACTTTCTTGACGATACTTGTTGTCAGCATCATCTTTCTCGTGGCCGTCGTCAATAACATCAATGATTTTTTGTAGCTCCAAAACATCATCATCTCATGATTGCCATCGTCTTCACCTATGCATAAATAATTTAATATGTTATGCAGGCCATAAGGACTTATACCTACAGTAGATGTTTTACATCGTCAGGGAAATCAGGAACGAACTTGCCACCACACTCTCTTTTTGATAAGGGTCATTTTACAGAGCTGGAAACTGATTTTTTAAATACTTTGGTCATTCCTCTTTAAAAAACGTACTCTAAATTTGTTTGATATTTGAAAAAATAACATATTTATATAACACGTTATTTAAATAATAAATCAAAATACCAGTCGTTTATGCTGCATCTAATTTGTGAACAAGCACTTGGTAATTGTGTGGAAGTAAGAAAAAATTATTTTGATTTGATACATTTCCAAATCGAAGTGTACCGCATAAAAAATCATTGGAAGAGTTGATTGTAGCTTACAGAACCTAGTAAAAGTTAGATTATAAAACGCTTTGCTTCTTGCTTACATGAGCAGATTTTCGAAATTGATACCTCTATACATTTCCATATATCTCATTTGTACTTAAAGCAACATTCCAGGATTGTCTCGAATTTCGTTACAATTGTGTGTTATGCTTTCTATTAGGTCTTCCCTGGTGTCAACTGACTTTAAATTTTGCAATAAAAATAAATCCAGTGGAATGATGTCGGGCGACCTCAATGACAATAAAATAGGCCCACCTCCACCTATTCATCGATAACCAAATAACGTGTTATACAAATATAGAGTATTTTTTTTAAAGAGGAATGACGAAATACGCTCTGTAAAATGACTTGGCCCAAAAGTTTTGTGTTCCCTGACGATGTGAAACATTTACTGTAGTATGGTTTTATGAGTCCTTATGGCCTACATAAACTATTACAATTTCATTAAATTACACAAGTCGGTTTGAAAGTCAAATCATCATCATATAGCCTCTGTTTACGTCCGTCCACTGCTGGACATAGGCGTTCTCAAGGTTTTTCCATCTATTTCTATCTTGTGCTGCTTCAACCCAATTCCTCGCAATTATTTTTATATCATCTGACCATCGGGCGGAAGGTCTACTACGGCTAAGTGTGTCACTCCTTGGCCTTCATTCAAGAATCTTCTTCGCCCATCTCGCAATCTTGCCACATGTTCCGTCCATCTCAATTTGTGCTTCGCAATGCGTTCAATAACATCATCTACCCGTGATCTTCTACGTACCTCCTCATTTCTTACTCTGTCTCTCAGCATTGAACGTCCCATTTTTCTTTGGGTTATTTTTAACTGTTTTACTGATTTTTTTTTTGTAAGAGTAAGAGTTTCGGCCCTGTATATGAGAACTAGCAAGACACACGGGTTGAACGCCCTTCTTTTGATGATGATGAGTACGTCAGATTTAAAAATTTATCATAATTTAACGTAGGCAGCCCAGCTCAGGAATATTCTTCTTTGTAACACACATATCTGGTTATCGCTACTTATTTTTATCTCGTGTCCCAGATATGTATATGTGTATGTTAGTTCAATATGTTCTTGTCTGATCCTAATGTTGTCACTGCACTGGGTGTTTTTTTTTTTTTCATAATTTTTGTTTTGGTTTCGTTAATATTCAATCCCGCCTTCCCTGTTGCTGTAATCGTTTCTTCCAGCATGTCTTTAGCTTCTTTTAAATCCTCTGTTATCAACACTAGCCCATCCGCAAAGCGAAGGTTATTTAAGTAGCTATTCTCCGTCAACTCCTCCTATTCCTTTGCTTTCCCGATCCAACGTTTTAAAAGCATATTCTAATACCTACGGTTAAGAATAATTTTGGTGACATAGTGTCGCCTTACCTTACTTCTCTCATGATGTCAATTTTGTTGGTGGTCTCGTGGAGTTTTATAGTAGCTGTTATATTCCCGATGATGTTAGAGTAGTGATAATCTATTCTGCATTACCCCAGCGACTTTAGGATAGCTTCGATATTCACCGTGTCGAAAGCTTTACGAAAGTCTACAAAGATCAATACCAAGGGTCTGTTGTATTCGATAGTTTTTTTTTCAATTAAGGACTTCAGACATTGTTGGTGATCATTTGTACTATACCCTGAGCGGAACCCAGTCTGCTCTGGAAGTTGATAGAAATCGAGTTTTCATTGCAACCTATTGATAAGTATACGTGTATATAGGTGATTTAGCAGGCTAATGGGTCTGTAATTCTCAAGGTCAGTGCAATCTCCCTTTTTGTGGAGGATGATCATTATGGCGTTATTCAATTTTTCAGGGATTTCTTGCTTATGTAGACACAAGTTAAATAGTTTCTGTATTTCATTTGTTAGTTCTTGTTCAAAAGTTAGATAAGAAAAGGTAAATCGCTGGGTTAGTTTGGGGCTCTGTATCTCCGTTAAGGGGCACTTAATTAGAGCTGTTTTGACCTCCTCTATACGCTCCCTAGAGTATGCCTTACACTTACCGGGCACCGTGTTTATTGAGTTTCAAGCATGTAAGAATAAATGTTAGGCGTCCGAAAAATTATCCGATCTGCAAATTTTCAGCTCGACTACCTTTCCCCAACTTGCTTTTTTCGTAAGTTTCATGATCTACTTTAGTAATATGAAAAATATTTATAACGGGAAAAATAAGTAGATTAATTTATTTTTTGTATCTATGACACCCATCGAAATTTTTTTGCCTGGCTCAAAAATTGTTGATTAGTATCACAAATAGAACAAACTAATTGATATACACCGACTGGGAAAATAAGTACCAAAAACATTAACTGCCTCCTGGACTATTAGATTTTCAGCTCCATTGTGAATAATTTTATGCAAATACATACAGGGCAACAATATACTCTCCGGAGCGTTTTTTTCCAATTAATATTTAGAGGTCGAAAACGACGATTTTCCACTTTCAAAAAGCTTGGGCACCTACTTGGAGAAGTAGGAGCCAGGGATCGAAAATCGCCGGAATGACTTGTTAAGTCTCGCCCTTGAGGCTCGGGATTTCGTTTGGGAAAAAAATTCTACCCCTTCCGTTTCCTACCGCGGAACTTATCGGCGGTAGATTCTCGTATTTTTTTGCCTCACCGACTGCTATCGATTTCCAAAAAAAAATCCTGGAACCCACCCAATAGGTTCCACGATCTGCTAATGCTCAAACTCTTTTTGTTTGACCCTGAAAACTCCAAAGTCCGATTTAAACGTCAATTTGACGTGCCCAATGTTCGGTTTAGTTCCAGCTCACGTTTTCTATGTTTTTGGTAATATGGACACCAGATTGAATACCATTGCTTAAATAATTTTTGACAATTAACAAACAAGATTAATTGAGCGATAACTCTTAATCTAGTCCCTAGAAGTTACACAAGATTTAAGACTTAAATTGAACTTGTGATGGCTCAGCCAAATATTCACTGCAAGCCTTAAGGCTCTAAGATCAGATCCAATAGGTCTACTGCATTTAATATTTTTTATGGATTATTCTGTCGCAAGAATGATGATTTAAATTAAAATGCTTTAATACGACCTCATCTTCATGCATAAAACAGAACTAATAAAAAATGCGTGCTTCAGCCACCTTGCATTTCTTCCCAATAAAATGACTCATTATAATAATGGGCAATAATAATGTTTTAGACTTTGACGTCTAGCAAATAGTTATTATGCGTGGCTCGTATTTTAAATGTAATTTTGTCACATTAGTGTTGAAGTGCATTCGACAATCTATTAGAATTAATTAATGCTGTAGTGGTAATAATTTTGCGTGTTAATGTCAATAAGGATGTGTGTTTGTATTTGCCGATTATGTTACAGTACCTTAACAACGAAGTAGTTTTAAAATAAACTATATCGAAATCAATGGCCTCTAGTTTATATGTTAATATAAGGTAAATGTCGTTTTCGGATTTTACCTTTGCATATCACCCTGTGTTGGCAAGCCGCAGGATCCTCTCATGTAACATTTTTCAGTTCGAATATCTGTTATTGACTTGATAGGTAAGGGTGCGTCATCTGTCACATCGTTCCAGTTTCGCTCCACGTATCCAATATTTTCTCAGGCAATGGTTTTATAATAATTAGAAAAATTGCCATATAAATTAGTTGTATGATCTCGTGTATTTATTAATTCGAATGTTTAATGCATATAAATATTTTTAGTTTTATTTGTTTATTCATTAATAATAATTTTTCATTCATTTTATTTATTTCCTATCCAGTTGTAAGGAGAAGATGTAAAACTATTGTCTCTATGACGAGATTATAATGTTGTTTAAATAATTATTTTGTTCCTATCTCATCCCTGAATGCTGACTAGTATCATTTTTATAGAATGCTAGTATGTTGTATTTGCCGATTATGTTACAGTAGCTTAACAACGAAGTAGTTTTAAAATAAATTGTATCGAAATCAATTGCCTCTAGTTTATATCAAAGAACATCATTTTTTCAGATAATGTAAATATAACGTAAAATTATCTCGGTAAATTATCGTGTTCGAAGTTTGCCTTTGCATGTCACCCTGTGTTGGCAAGCCGCAGGATCCTCTCATGTAACATTTTTCAGTTCGAATATCTGTTATTGACTTGATAGGTAAGGGTGCGTCATCTGTCACATCGTTCCAGTTTCGCTCCACGTATCCAATATTCCCGGAGGTATGATGTCGTGTATTTATTAAATCGAATGTTTTGGGTTTAAAATGAATATGAATATTTTGAATTTTATTTGTTTATTCGTTAATAATTAATGTGTATTCATTTTATTTGTTTCCCATCCTGTTGTAAGGAGAAGATGTAAAACTACTTGTCTGTATGACTGTATGACGAGATTATAATGTTTAAATAATTATTTTGTTTCTATCGTATCCCTGAATGCTAGCTGATATGATAATAATAATAAGATGCTTTATTGTCAAAAAATTTAACAATTTGTAGACAAAGCTAGAGTACAAAACATATAAAAACACAAATAGAAACATACAATGAAAAGAAAAAGAAAAACGTAGCTATACAAAACTTTATACAATTGTGCAAATTGTACGTGGTCATAATATATAAAATATTAAATATCAAAATATTTAATCATTTAAACATTAGATACTAAACACTAAACACCAAACATTAAACCAGTGTGTAAGATGCTCAAAATTAAGTATTAATAAAAAGTCGTTTACTGCGTATAAAGCTCTCTCCAGTAAGTATGATCTCAAAGCTCTGCGAAATGCGGGAAAAGATGTTATTGACTTCGTTTCAAATGGCAGATAATTGTGCATTTTTTTGCATTGTACAGTATAGAGCTTTTAACTAACTCTGAGCGTGGGGTTGGCAGCATGCTTCGTATTTCTAAGTGGATAGTTGTGAGATGGCCTTTCTGGAATATCAGATACGTGCTTGCGGATTAAGCAAACGGATTCAAATATAAATAAGGAAGAAAGAGTTAATATTTTAAATATTTTAAAGAAATCCTGGCAGTGAGTTCTACTGTTTAGTCTCAGTGAGTATCGAACAGCTCCCTTTTGTAGTTTGGGTTAGTATACGCTCAAATTGAGTCACACAGCACGTACCCCAAATGGAAGGACGTATCGAAGATGCTACTCAAAAAGGGCATAATTTGAAGAAGTTGACAAGTTAAGCTCCCTGGAAACCGTTCTTAGCGCAAAACAGGCAGAACTTAATTTTTTTGACAAGGCATTGCAAGTCCCACTTTAAATGGTTGTCCACCAGAAGCCCCAAGAATTTCACAGATTCAACGACGTCAATAGTGGTGTTATTAAGCAGAAAAGATTGCAACGTACTTTTATATGGCAAAACTTTAGTTTTAGAAACGCTGAGGCACAGGAGATTAGAATCGCACCATGATTTAATGGTGATTAAGTCAGTTAGTTACAGTTCTGTGAAGCGCCGTAATATCCTGGTTGCTCCAAGTGAAACTACAGACAGCAGAAATAAAATAGGGCCTAGTACTGAACCCTGGGGTACTCCACAATCTATTGGCTAGCAAGAAGACATCGACGTATCAACCCTCACAAGCTGACTTCTGTTGTTAAGATACGACTTAAACCATTGGAGAGGCACTCCTCTGAATCCGTAGTACTGCAATTTGTTAATTAACATATGATTTACACAATCGAAAGCTTTAGAGACATCACAGTAAATTGTTGCTGTAGAGTGATGGTTGTTCAGGTTGAAGTATACATAGTTAAAGAGGGAAAACAGCATCATTTGTGCATTTGTTACTTAAAAATCCAAATTGATGGGTAATAAGTATTTTATATTTAGAGAGAAAAGATAGAAGCCTTTTTTTAACCAGTCTTTCAATGAGCTTTGATAATGTGGGAAGGAGTGCAATTGGGCGATATTTCGAAGCTTGGTCTTTACCTCCTCCTTTATGCAAAGGAATTAGTATTGCCGTCTTAAGACAGTTTGGAAAAACCCCATTTTGGAATGACTTGTTAATTAAAGTAGTAAGATGGTTTAATGTGCATTCTGGCAGGTTTGAGAACATTTTCAGAGTAAGCCCATCAGTCCCAGAGGAGGATTTGTTTTTAATGTCTTTAATTGTACTGCGAAGCTCAGCAAATGCTACAGGCGTAAAGAAGAAATTGTGTAAATTCACATTAGCATCGGATCATGATGAGGAGTTATGGTGTTCCTTAAATCTTTAGCCACATTTACAAAGTAATTGTTTAGGTTCTGAGGTGAATTTGCGATTGTGCTAGACGAGTCATTCACAATAGGCCATGATTCTTTAGTAACTTTACCGTAGCTTTTATAGTCTTATGATAGAATTTTCTGTAACGTTTCACGCCGCGCTCTCCGAGTATTTTTTAGGTGAGATAATGAACGCATGTTCATTGCAGATGTGCGTAAGCCAGTTGACCAGGGTTTATGTTGTTTAATTTTGATAGAAGGGGAAAGGATTTGAACGCCAGAGTAGATAAAGTTTTTATAAATCTAGAAAAGTCGGTATCGACATCATCAGAGAGGACAACCCAGTCAGTTGTTAGACATAGGTGCTTGAAATTTAGAAATTTTTTGTCCGAAAAAATACGGCATAATTTGCGCAAAGCAATTTTGCATTTGGATTTTACCGAAAATTCTGTTAATACTGCCTCATGATCAGAGAAACCCGAGTTAAAGACAGCACAATCAACGAATTCTGGATCAAAAGATGGCACGTCATAGTCTATAGTACTAGAACTAGTTTTAGTGTGTCTTTATCTAATAGTATTCCGCATTTTTTTCTTAGGCACCAGGGCCGCAAGTGAAATAAAAATTCGAATAATAACGGTCTACAGAATTTGTAATTCGGATTTCGGTGTATGTACATCCTTTAAACCGGAACTCCACAAAAGCGACATTTGTCAGCGACAATGTCTGTTTACCAATTTTGAATAGATAACAAAGACTAACGATGATTCTCCGGTTGCTAAGAACCTCATCGTTATTGCCAGTCGTTCATTGATTGGTATTCGTTACGTGAAGGATAAGTTAAGTAGCATTTGGTGTCTGTAATTTGAGAACCCAGTAGCATTTTTATACATTACCAAATTGGATAAGGGGACTTTAGATCGTTCTAACGCTGAAAAAATCGCGAGGATAGAAAAACCTGAGACTATAGTTCGATAGGGAATTTCTAGGAGGTAAACTCTCTGAGAGCTTCGCTGTTTCGAAAATATCCCACGTGTACGGGCCGATATTAAAATTCGCCTCGCCGCGCCGCTCTCCGTCTCTACTTTCATTACCGTTCGAGGTATCACACATTTTATAACACGTTCACCAGCTTACTCTCCCGCTTACTTCTAAAAGTTCTATGGCAGTTTTTCATAAGAGATCGGGAAATACGAGAAAATCGAGGTTAAAGTAAAACATGCAGAAAAACACAAAATATTTCGGCAATGTTGCGAGGGATTAAATAGTTTTGGTTTCGATGCATTATGGGAAATTTAAAAGAATATGCCTTTAAATATTTTGACGTGACGTTTAGATTAAAATATGTAGATTTATACATTTAATTGCCTGAAGTCTCATTGAAAATTGGTTAGAGCTGAAATAATGGGTCAGGATCGGGAAATTTGGACTTTTTTTGGCGATTAGAGGCGGCAATTTCTGGTAGATTTTTTTGGCAGATTTCGAGGTAGAATGTTATTTTTAGCAATCAGCAGCAAATTTAACTTTGACAACTAATTTTGCTTTAAACTTTGGTAAGAGTAACGTAAATAGTTGTAATCAACGTGTAACCGCTACCTGTCAAATGTGACACCTTTAATAATTCCGCTAATGTCACAATAAGTTTGCTATTTTCATACAAGTTATCAGAAATTTATGTTGACATGAAAGCAGTGAAAGACTGGAACTTTGTCGAATTTTTAAGTAGGCTATAATAAAGAGAAACAATATGAGTGCAAAGAGCAATGGCAAGACCTGCAGGCAGTTTTTACTAGAATTAAACATACTCAGCTCTTACTAAATCCAAAGAAATGTTCCCTTTTTCAACAAAAGGTTGAATTTCTCGGGTATGTCGTGTCATCAGAGGGAATCCAAACAGACCAAAGAAATAGTACAACCATCACAGAGTGGCCTCGTCCTCGTGACAAACACGAACTGCGGAGTTTCCTACAATAATATAACTTTAAGGTTAAGCACACGGCAGGAAGATTGCATAAAAATAATGCAGATGTTTTATCCAGAAGACCATGCGAAGTTAATTGTAAACAGTGTCAAAGAATAGATCAACGAGAAGGAATCCCTACCATTAGACAAATCAAGTTTGAGGTTGATCGGCAGTGGACCACAGAGCAACTTAAAAAAGACCAGCTTGAGGATAGTGAAATAGCACTACTGCTAAAATTGAAAGAAAAACATCAACCAAGACTAAGCTGGAGATATATTTCGACTAAGGGATTGACTTTTAAAACTCTATGGGCTCAGTGGGACTCCCTGGTAGTGGAATGGACTTCTTAAACGAGCCTGGGAGAGCGCTGATGGAAAAGTAGTGAAGATACAGTTAGTGGCACCAAGGAAGAAGGTATCGGAAGTCCTGGAAGAAGTTCATAATGGAAAGTCTGGTCCTTATCTCGGAGTGAACAAAACTATGGACAAGATCCGCGACAGATTTTACTGGGTCAACTACTGCCATAATGTGAAATCTTGGTGCCGGCAGTGTTCAAGTTCAACCTGTGCCGCAAATCAAGGACCCAAAACAAGATCTATGGGAAAGATGAAACAGTATAATGTGGTACTACCATTTGGACGTATCTCCATTGACGTTTCGGTCCTTTTCCAGAACCAAATAATGGTAACAAGTACAGTTTAGTAGCAGTTGACTACTTCAGTAAATGACCTGAAGTATTTGCGATCCCCAATTAAGAAGCCGTTGCCATAGCAGAGGGCCTCGTGAATAACCTATTCCGCTAGAGCTGCAATTTGGAATTCAGCATTTTCCAGAAAGTCTGCCAGTTACTCAACATCCATAAAATATGGACTACAGACTTACATCCACAGTCAGACGACATGATTGAGAGGTTTAACAAGATCATCGAAGAACATTTGTCGGGCGTCGTAGATGAACAACATGTCCTATAGATCAGCAGTCCACAGACACACAGACATGTTATTATTTGGAAGAGAACTCCATTTACCCTGTTACCTATTATTCGAAATGCCAGACAACCAGAATGTGGAAATTCAAGACTACGCGGACTCACTTAAGGAAAACTTACTATACATCCATGAATTAGTCAGAGAGAACACGGAGAACAGTGACCGAATGAGGACACGGTATGATCTCAAAGCTAATTCTATAGGATTTCAGATGAATGAGAAAATCTGCTTATATAATCCACAAAGGAAGAAAGGAAGATCCCTCAAGCTAATCCTAGTATCAAGTGGTGTATAGAATTCAACGTAGCCCCAGATGTAAATTGAAAGTTGTCCACCTCGACAGGCTGAAAGCATATCAGGGAAATGAAGCAACTGACAGCTCTGTTATTTTCCCAATGTATAGTGAGGCCAAGGCCGAGAATAATAAAGAAGTTGCGTCTCGCTTTCCGAAATATTCCCGATATATGTTCGATTATATAAATATCGCGCAAAACGCGTGTTGCACTGTTCCAGTTAATTGATCATTGAGTGTTGAATTTTAAAGATCTATTATAAGAGTAGTATAGTGTGTATTGTATACAATGTTAAGGAACAAAGAGAATATTATTTCAAAATAGTAAAAGTTGTGCTTTTGTCAGAACCCAACAGTATGTTATTAGGCTATTGATGTCAAGCTATTTATTTAATTGCCATAAATTGCATTATTCAAAATATTATTTGTGCAAGAAATAATTGAAATTGTTCTAATATGTGGCACGGACGAGCAGCTGAGTTTTTTAATGAACGCCATCAAGGCCAAAATATTCCGCATGTTTCCAGAGTAATGGCAAAATTTAAGTCAGTTGGTTCTACTACGTGTGATTTTAAGCACACACCGTTTTCTTTATGTATTTTTGCAACTAATAATAAAATATTTGCTAGCTCTCATGTTTCAAAAATTATATTACAACATATTATGGAACCTGATCGTTCAAGTTTAAGCCTTTGCCACTGGCGCACACGATCGTTCATCGCCTCTCTACTCAGCAGTATCTGCAATTATTTTTCTGTTGTGCCACTATTTGATACTACTGCAAAATCGGATAATCACATTCATTATGAATCTTTCATCACAATGCGATTTATTTGTATGGGTCGTAGTTGTCAGATTACAGGTCTTTAAAAAAAAATAACGCACCATAATTGCACTTTTTAAACTTGTGCGTACCGAATTACGGACGTTTCCGACGCGAAACAACAACAAAATACGCAGTTGCCGTAATAACCATATCATTCTCGTGCTGCATGTTGTCAACTAAACTAAACACTCTTTTTTTGTTGAACACGAATTTCTCGTCACAGGAATTCGAAAAATAAACACAACAGTTGACATTTCCGGTAAATGTCGGTTTTTGTGGATTTATTTCCTCCCGAAGATCATGCGCAAAAAGTCTTAATTCAGAAAATTCGCTTAGAACCGTAAAATACAGTTGGAGAGCTTTGCTATATACACCCCAAAAGATGTAGACCTACAGTTATGTAAACTCCCTAAGCATTGTAATTTCGGGACAGTTAATGAAAAATGAGGTGTTTTCCCAGCATATTTTGTAAATCTTTGATGTAATTAATAAAAATATTTAGTCTCATGTTTATTTCTAGGGCGATGCTGCTGACGGAATGTACTTCGTTGAAAATGGCGAGGTTGCCATCAGCGTCCTCGACGATAGCGGAAAAGAAATCGAGATTAATCGCATATTAAAAGGAGGATACTTTGGTGAGTTGGCTCTGGTCACTCACAGACCTCGCGCTGCATCGGCGTTTGCTGACGGGGATGTCAAATGCGCCTGTAAGTATTTTTTTTTATTTCTCCATTAAAAATGTCCTCTAGAGATACAGATACTGATGCTTTATTTATTAGATTCTTAGAATACAGAAGGATACGTTTCTAGCTCTGCTGAGACGTTTTAAACCTTGGAAATATTACCAATACCTTTCTTGATAGTTTGATTCTTAAGCTTAGATCATCATTTCCAGAACCTGCAAAATAAACTTTCATTTAGCATAGGGTGGCATTGTATTCATGATAATATACAGTTGTATTTACATGGAAAACTTAAGTCTTTAAGCTTAAGTATTATTAAACACATTCGTATACACCATAAGTTACCATCATAAGGGTATATGAATTGACTTCTAGAATTGTATTTAACCTAAAGTATTAAATATTGATAGTAACTCGTAAGAAGTTAGGAAAAAGTAATGTACAAAGAACTGATTAAATATGCTTCCTAATTAGCGTTGTGTCATGAAAACTGAGGGAATTTCTTAATTTGCAAACTGGCATATCTAAAAAAGTAACTTTCAGATGGTAAAATAATATTCAAAAAATGGAGATGATATTGAATAAGTCTATGAATTATTTATATCTCTTTTAGTCCAATAAAATTAAAATTCACCAGCAGGACTTGAACATTTCAAATTATCTTTTACTGTCATCGATTCTATTACCTCCCTTTGAACGATATCTTTTGAACCTTGTTTTTTGCTCGATATGACCTGCTATAATGAATTTTGTTTTTCAAATTTCATGTTTAATAAGCAGTTTTATAAAAGAGTATGTTAGAAGAGTAGTGGGTGAACGTATTTAGTTGTGTTCTCTCTGTTTAGATTATTCAACCTGAAAAAAAATTATAATTTGAGCAAAATTACAAACTTTCATAGTAGCCAGTTAAACGTGTTTTTGCCAGTTCTCTTATTATTAACAAACATTCTAAATCATATTTTATATGTTGAAGGCGCCAAAAAAAAGTTTTAACTTAAAAAATGCTTAAATACATGACCAATGGCGTCAGCTAAATAATTCGAAAATAATTGCCTGTAAACGGGCATATGCTGGACTGTCCTAATTGTAAAAGAGTTCGATTAAATAATGGGCATCATACAGTCAGATTATCAGGTATCAAAATTGCGACCAGTTTGTATCCAAAGTTTAATGGAAGAGAATAATTTTCCGGATCATATCAGATCAGACTCACGTCAATAATATAATGATACTTTCGTCTACCAAAATATTCGAGGACTAAAAATACCAAAACACACACAAACACAGGAGATGGATAGGGTATAGTGGCATTGACTGATGCGCGGCTACCGTGCAATTATCTCAGTTTTAATGAACCGTATATTGACGTATGCAGTTAGCGATAAAGTATATATATACATTTTCGTATATAAACTGGTGTTAACTTGAAACGTCTATGAAACATTTTCAGTCTAGTTTTTAAGGTACATATCTCCAAAACTAAATAAGATTTTTAATGCGGTTTTCAAAATATTAACGTTCATGGCTTATCGACGAGACTACCGGGTGTAATGTTGTGTATATGTTGTATATACAGGGTATTAAACAAATGCCTCTAAATTTTATAAAATTTATTTTGTCCCAGAAATGTACAAACGTTTCTTTTCTTTTTGCTTGTTACATTTAAATAATTTTTTAGTCAAAATGTAAAAAAACAGATTCAGAGATTTTTTGATACATACAGTTTTGCTCGAAAGATATTTTTTTTTAAGATAAAAGGTGACTTTATTTCATTAGGATGGAATTCTTAAGTAAGCATTTCTTATTAAAAAAATACCCATATCCCCTACGCAGACATAACAACACTTTCATGTGAAAAAATTATTTATTTATTTATTGACGGATAATGCCATTTACATAATATAAGATCTAATACAATAAACTTAACACTAAAAAATAAAATAGAAAACTTAAAACAAAGACATAATAAAATATCTAATACAATAAGCTTAATATTATGAACAAAATAGACAACTTAAAACCAAAACTAAAAACAAGCCTATGGAATGAAAATAATAATAATAGCTATACAACTTGCCAAAGACATGTATATGCTGATAATCTCAACTTCTCCTGTAACCAGAAGCTTTTTCTGAGGCAATTGAGACATGCATAATGTGTAGCATACACATTATGCATCAGTCTCAATTGCCTCAGAAAAAGCTTCTGGTTACAGGAGAAGTTGAGATTATCAGCTCCATTAGCAAGGTCCGCATCAAATGTATTATGACTGCGAGTACTTCTAAGAGGAACATGTGAGCCAATCTCAGCTAGCAAGTAGGGGCAATCAACCGAAGAATTCAACAATTTAAAAATGAGGTGGAGATCATGATTAGCTCTACGTTCACTGAGTGATAGAAGGTTGAGCTCATGACAAAGGGTCTCGTAGTGGAAATCACCGTTATTAAAGAATTTATAATTTACAAAATTAAGAAATTTTCTCTAAACGCGTTCGATTCTATGTAAATGACTAGCATAATAGGGGTTCCATACAGAAGAAACGTATTCTAAGTGACTTCTCACCATACCACAGTACAGAAGTTTAAGAGATTGAACTGCAGAGAAGTCTTCAGAGTTCCTTTTTATAAATTCAAGCATCCTAAGAGACCTATGTTGGAAATATGTTCAATATAAGACAACTCCTTGAAAATGACTCCCAAGTCCATGATGGACTCAGCTAAGGGAAGAGTCACATTCAATTGCATAATCAAAATTTGTTGGAAAGCGACGCCTTGCGAAACCCATAATTTTACATTTAGATCTATTGATCTCCATCCCATTTCTCCGACACCAGGACGCAAATCTGTCCAGGTCCTCCTGAAGCGCCAAGCAGTCACTAGGGCAAGATATAATTTTAAACAGTTTTAGATCATCAGCGAATAAGAGGAATTTAGAGGACTCAAAGAATGCAGCAACATCATTTTCAGAAAATATTGAAAAGCAAGGCTCCGACATAGGACCCCTGAGGAACGCGAGATGATACATCTTTGAATGTGTAATTTTTTTTTGAAATCACTTCTTTAATGACATGCAGGCAAAACATCAGCATGATACTCGATTTAAGGGCAACTTGAGAACTGAGAAACCGACATACATTCATACAAAAAAATATTACTTTTAATATAGTAAAAATCTGCAATCTGCTTCCTGCAAATCTGCGAGAACAACCACTAACTAAGATATTGTCCAGGCTATTATAATTTAAATGAATTCTATGAAGATCGAGAGATGAATAGAATGGAATGAATGAAATAAGTGTACATTATTTTTAATTCCCTTTTTATTTATTTTTATTTTTGAATCTTATTTTGTACTAAGTAAGTTACATTTTAAATTTCGTATATCTATGGTCTATATTTACATTTATGACACGGTCCATATTCTTAGTGGTATTTAATGTAATTTTGAGGATATAATAAAGAGTTAGGTAAATAAGTAAGATACGGTGATGTCGTGGGATACGAAATTATTTACTTTAACCACCTGAGTTCGTGAGTCAAGGTAAATCTCAATCCAATTACGCAAGGGACCGAACAACCCGAAAGTCATTAACTTGCTTAAGTACCCTGTGAGAAACCCTATCAAACGCCTTGGAGAAATCTGTATACACAGAATGTACCTCAGTAGCTCTTTCCAGGGCTTCAGAAGTATAATGACAATAGGATAAAAGATTCAGTTCATTACTCCTGCCATTGCGAAAGCCAAATTGTTCATTAATAATTAAGGGAGAAAACACCAGACTCAAATATTTAGTTACTAGGTTTTCGAAAATCTTATATAACGTTTATAATGCTGATTGGACGATAGTTCCTCACATTATCCCTATCGCCAGACTTATGAATGGGCACCACAAAACTGACCTTCCAATAGCTAGGAAAAATGCCACTCTTTAACGAATGATTAAATATTATGTGTGTAATAAAAAAAGGATGGACATAATCTGGACCAGGTCTTTTGTAAATACTCAAATTATTGAGTTTAAATGTCGTAAATTGAGTCTGAGAAATTACTAATGTTTAAGTCATTGGCTGAAGTAATTCCGGAGTACTCAGAACTGTCAGAGACGTACACAACACCAAAGTAAGTCGCAAAAAGACCGGCTGCCCCAGGACCCATATCGGACCTATCATCATCCAAAAACACCGAACCAGGCAAACAATTTGATTTTCGCCTCAGGTTAATATAATTTCAAAACAGTTTAGGGTTTTGCTGTAGGTTAGACTCTATGTTTTGAATATAATCCTTGTAACACTCCCGAGAAAGTACATCGCATTGTCTTCACAAGTCAGAAAACAGATCATAATAATGGTTAGATTCACTGTACTGCCTTTTTTTGAATAGTCAGGTTGATCAGGTAAGCAGAAAACCGACGCGAAAATTTCCCACTGACAATCTTCTTGATTGGGAT
This sequence comes from Pissodes strobi, assembly GCA_016904865.1. Classification (NCBI taxonomy): domain Eukaryota; kingdom Metazoa; phylum Arthropoda; class Insecta; order Coleoptera; family Curculionidae; genus Pissodes; species Pissodes strobi. The sequence continues at coordinate 17,714 of MU185081.1, forward strand.
AAAAATGTCAGAAGTATTATATAAGATATAGAAAACGTTTATCATTTCTTCAGCATTCAATTTCGAAAGAATAGTATCCCAACAAAAAGTGTCCAAAAATGCATTCATAAGAGTGTAATCGGCAGCCTTAAAATCGTAATAAAATGTGAATTAGCAATGCAAATATGTTTAAATGTGCCAATATCAAAGCAGAGTAGTGGATGATTTAAAACCACAATATACAGGATGCTTAAAAAATTACAAAATGTTAGGAAAACATGGTGTTTTACAAAAACTAGTTTTGCTTTACTACTATTTTGTAATTTTTTAACCACCCTGTATATTGTGAATTTGAATTTTTTACTTACAAGTGTAGAGTTATGTCTCCGAAGGGGATCTTAGTCAAAAAAAATAAATAATAATAAACAGTACTTGCAGCCAACTGAGTAAAAAAGTTACCTTTTATTTTTAAAAGGTTATATTTGGGTCAAAACAGAAAGTATAAAAAATTCCCGAATTTGTTTCTTACACGAACAAAAAAAGTATTTGTAATTTTTCGTCGGGACACGAAAATTTTATTTTGTAGGTATTTGTTTACTACCCTGTACTCCTGTTCATACAAATTAAGAACAATATTAAAAACACCTGATAACTAGTAGTGCTCTAGTATTTTGGAACTCGCATTAAGAAGTTTTTGTCAGTTTTGGAGATACGTGCATTAAAAACTAGGCAACAAATTTTTGGTATGCAATATTGTATTGGGAACTACTAAAATGCATAAACTACTAAGTACATATAACCCTGTCCTAAGTTTGAACTTGAACTTGGAAAATATTATGTAAACATTCAAGGTAAATTATTAACAACGCGAGCGGTAAACGCAAGCGATTATGAACTTTACACGTGGAACGATCAGAAAATTTTATTATATAAATGCACAAGCTAACCATCAGTTCGGTAGACTTTGTCTCTCACCCATACCAGATTATTGCAAGCACACATGTGCGCAAGGTCCTAGTCTGCAACCTTATTTTCTACCTAAACCCGAGTTTCGCAGCACACATGTGCGTGAACTCGGTCTACACTGTAAAAAGTGATGTAAGTTTCAGTAATATATACCTATGCAATTTTTACTTCCTATTCGCTGTAAAATATGAAATAACTAGTTTTTTCAAGCAAATTTACAGCTGGTGTGTAATATGTTTCAACAATACATTATTTTACGTTTAATTACATAAATATACACTATATCCCACACGTTTGTGTAATTGAATATGATATTATTTAGTCATGTAAAATTATTTAAAAGAATGTAAACGTATCGATAAAAATTAAAAATCTGTTATTTTTACATGGTACGCTATGGAAACATTGCCTTAGTGGTATTATGCGCGCGCAGTCCATCTTCCCTTGAGAATCGATCACCGGATCGGGTGAACAGAACAGACGTGATGGCCTTCACACGGCATTCTCTGGCTAAAAAGGAGAATATTTTGTGATTCTGTGTATTGAATGTGTTGTTCCACTTGCTTGTGCGTTTCTATCGACAGGTACTTTTTCGTTTATGTGGAAAGTACTTCAATATGTTTTTGCTAGTCTGTACAAAACATGAACCTATTTTACTGTAATGGTTGCCATTGTACAGGGTTATCCAACGAGGACTAGACAAGGCAATTTTTTGACTTTCCCTGTACTTTAAAAAAAACTGAAATAGCCATCTCATGTAATTTTCTCCCGCGAATTCAGATATGTTCAGCAAAAAACAATTGAACATCAAATAAAAGTGCTAGGGTTTTTAAATGGAACACCCTGTATATTACTACATTTTTGGACTCTCTAGAAAAATCTAAACACATTTTTTGTATAATATCCTATACCTATCTTTAGCTGTTTACCAAATATTGACAGTTGAAAGTCGGGTATTTTGACACTTTGACAGGCTCTAAAATCTAAACCGCACAAGATCAAAGAAAACGGTTTGCACATTCCTATCTTAAGTTTTCATAAACTATCGAATGACAGTATCTTCGAATTTAACCTGCGGATAAAATTAACCGTAACTTTTAAACCTCCGGTTAAATTCAAAGCTACTATCATTTGATAGCTTATGAAAACCCAAGATAGGAATGTGCAAACCGTTTTCTTTGATCTCGTGCGGTTTAGATTTTAGAGCCCGTCAAAGTGTCAAAATACCCGACTTTCAACTGTCAATATTTAGTAAACAGCTAAAGGTATAGGATATTATACACAAAATGTGTTTAGATTTTTCTAGAGAGTCCAAAAATGTAGTAATATACAGGGTGTTCCATTTAAAAACATATCAAAGTGACCCCTAGCACTTTTATTTAATATTCGATTGTTTTTTGCAACATATCCGAATTCGCGGGAGAAAATTACATAAGATGGCTATTTCAGTTTTTTTTTTTATAAAAGTACAGCGAAAGTCAAAAAATCGCCTTGTCTAGTCCTCGTTGGATAACCCTGTACTGTGGTCTTTAGCTGATGTTTGTAACCTTTTCCACTGTAGGATTGTCAATAAGGTTGCCGTACTTTTTTGCCAAACGAGGAGGCGCCCTTTGCTTTGCTCTAAAGTTATGGCATATGATGGTCTCTGTCATCTATTTTTTCATATTTTAAGTATTAGAGTTTTCAGTTTTTTTACAGCAGTTTTTATTAAAGAGTTAGTTAATATATTAACAATTTGTTTTTCTACCATTGCCGTTACTTTTATACGTTTAATATGTTTGTCGTGCAAAAGAGGACTATGTTGTTGTAAGGTTAGGATGGTACTACAGTGTTATTTATATATTGTTTTACAGAGTGTCTAATACAATGTATCTATATCGGAACCCCACTTTTCACATAAAAAAAGAAATCTACACTTTAAAATGTTGTGTTGCGTATAAGTCATGGTGTTGCATATTAATATTTTGTTTTTCTATTTTGCATTCAAAATAATTCCATTTCGACACGCAAAGGAGTGTCGAAAAGAACGTCTTTTCGACACTACTTTTGTTGACTGGTTGCTATGATTTTAACAAGATTGTTCAATGTCATGGTCCACTAGCAAACATTGCGACACCGCTATGAATGGGATTCATACATATATTAAGATGTCGATTTACATTCATTTACATAAAAGCATAAGTAAAATAATGTAACAAAAAATATGCTTACATATATTAAAACGTAGATTTACATGAAATTACATATAAGGCAATGTAATAAGAAGTAAGTTTACCTAAACCAAAACGTAGATTTACATTAATGTGCCTAAAAGAACATATTAGATATTGTAAAAATTTTTGCTTTTTTACGTAAATGATTTGAACAAGATTGGAAATTCACACTGTATATCAAGGAAATCTTTACACAGCTAGTCAAGTAAAATATACTTGTCTTGTAGTAATTTTACTTGAGGGTCCAAGGCAACCCGTTGCCAACGATGTAATTTTACATAAATACTTTTTAGTGTTCACATCATTTACGTAAAAAAGCAAAAGTTTTTACAGTATCTAATATGTTCTTTTAAGAACATTAATGTAAATCTACGTTTTGGTTTAGGTAAACTTACTTTTTATTACATTGCCTTACATGTAATTTCATGTAAATCTACGTTTTAATATATGTAAGCTTACTTTTTATTATATTATTTTACATATGCTTTTATGTAAATGAATGTAAATCGACATCTTAATATACCCACCTCAAGTAGTAAAGTCGAATCTACGCTAAATTTGTCAACGTTCTAAGAAAGATAATTTCAAAGTAGAATCTGTAATAGTTAAGGCTGCAGTGTAAAGTCTGAGTGGAATTAAGTCAGATGTAACCATAAATTAAACAACGCAACTCTTTAAAAAAAGTATATTATAAAACAGCGATCATATACCTATAAACACTTCAGAAGTCTACCTCAATCGAGAAATGCTCACCTTAGTAATCGGGTACAGTGTAAATTTATCAAGTTTTTGACCAATAGACATTGTTATTGTTCTTAACAGAAATGCCTTCTTTATCATCTCTTCTCACCTGACGTAGATCGATTCCGAATCTGAGCTACATCCCAAGCAGCACAGATGTCTTTATAACAGACATATAGTATACTATAAACGTTTTTGTATAAAACACCGCTGTTTTATTCCTATTTTATCCACTTGTATAAGAGTACTATAAACTGAAAAAAGCCCTCTATATAATAAAATTATGTCATTTGCACCGGTTGTATTATAATCACAGTAACAAATATAAAATAATGTTGAGATCCTTACAAAACCTTTATATAATTAGTTATGTAATACTTTTAAAAGTTATATAAGCATTATTAAAACCAATATAAAACAGTATACAACATCTAAAAAACTATCGATTAATATTTTTATAAAACCATCCAAAAACGATTTTATATATCGACTTAATGGTATTAAACGCTTATAAAAAATACGTTTCTTAAAAGCTTTATTGCTATTTTAAAGGGTTCTCTCAGATAGTAATAAAACAGATATAAAATAGTTTTTTAATAGTTTTATTATAATATTTATTTACACATTACGTGTTTATTGCGTTATTTGAAAACAATGAAATATTTTATAGTTATTATAAATAAATCGGTTTTATTTCCGTGCAGACGAATTGGAAAACAGAATAACAGAAAAGGCGTACATAAAACTAGTGTTTAAAAAATACAACAACTTGATTTAATGGCGTTGATATCGCTCCGTATGCATAATTTCTTTTGGCATCTACATAAATTATTGTGAAATTAGGGAAATGAAACGGCTTCAGATGATGAATATTTCAGCGCACATTACTTTACTGATAATGTATAGAGGTATTTGTGGCGAAATTTTCACGCGCCCTAATTTTATTAACAATTTACTCCTGGTAAAATTTTTTGTCTTTCTAAAAAAAAATAATAATGGCTCAAAAAATAAATAACAATTTTCTCAAAGCATCATTTTTTCAATTCTCATAAACATAACGCGTGGAAAATTTGTCAAACTATCTAAAATTTTAACAATAAATCTTAGTTATTTTGATTTAACAATATGGCCGACTTCGGCTAGAAATAAAAATCTGATTTAACATGGCGTTTGATAATAAAGCGGTTTTATCACCCATAGAGCTCTTACAAAATTAATATGACGCTTACAAAAGTGTTCTGCTTTATAAAATGTTTTATAAGTGTATTTTAACAGATACAATTGTTTTTTTATTTTTGGGAACGATTAGAAGAAAACAGTCTAGTTACAATGTTGCCACGTTAACATTAAAGCGCAGGACTAATCATTCAAAATAATATGTATATGTATTAATCTAAAATGGATAAGACAGAAAATGAGAAAACTAGCAACGCTTAGACACAGAAATGCACACAGGGTGTAAATGCGAAATCCATTATTACTAAATCATTTATACTTTGGCAACTCCGACAACGAATTGACGGCTACTTTAAAGTCACTCCGCAAGGTAGCGCCAAAATTAAAATTTTATTATAACCACGACAGTTACTTGCAGCTATAAAACTCTTCTATTTTATATTAATTGAGACAGACACTCTTAAGAAGCATTAGTATTATTTAAAATACTATGTGATACTGGCTTTTAAAATGTTCGTAACCAAAACGAATTAGTATATCCACGTTGTTAGGGCTTTTATGGAAATATTATTACCAGCTACTTAGCGTTGTGAGCGCAATTTAGTATAATAAGCACACACGTATGTGCAAGTAAAAAATTATTTACAATATTATTCAGTTCTACTTAAATATCAGTAAAAAAGCAGTGCAAGCAGACTGATAATATAATCATTCGAATGCTATCCATAGCTTACTCCCGTAAACGAATCACTAGCCACAAGCAACGCGAAGATACACATAAATCTAACCTAAGAAACCATTTATTTTCTTCATCCGTTTTCAGTAAAACATTCCGGAATATAATTTTCTTATATCGTCCGCGACTATCAGGTTTTTCCAAATAAGGGTAGCTACTTTCTTCCAAACCTTGTTACTGTTTGTTTCAACTTGAATGATTTCAGATAACCGTTTTGCTACTTGTGCTAAAGGACAATTTCCTACCAGTTCGCAATAGTCTTTTTATTTGATAAAGTCTCTTTTTAAAAGGATATGCACTGAACGTAGAAAGTATTCCAAACCTTTTAACTTCATGGACTAAATTATGTATGTTGCTAGTCATGAAATCTTCTCCATAAAAATATCTGTAATTTTCTACATATATTTCTAATAATGGCTCAGCTAAAGGTAAAAATTTTGAAAAACATTCAGATGACCAAATTGTTACAGCGTAAAAAAGCAATAAGAAATGCTGATGTACATCATATGATAAAACTTTTTTTAATACAACTAAGTACACCGATATAGCATAAGAAGATTCGGTATTCTGTACCCTTCCAATGAGGTAACATGTCCAGTCCTCGTACTGCTCTGTATATTTCTGAAGGAACTTTACACGAACCTAAAAAATCTGTCACTAGTTTTATGTCCCTATAGCACAATTTGGTAGTGTACAAACTAAAGTTTCCATCTCTCCATCCAAATAGACATCGTTTCATGATCCCTAAATCTAGAAGATGCAGTGAATCACCAACAGGGAAGTCATCGATCATATTAATGGGTAATTGGCTTAGAGGTCTATCATATTTGTGGTGGCTTCCATATATTTTATCTCGAAATCCTTCATTTGTTCTAGCCTCACAGCCTGTTCTAGGAAAATATACAGTACGTGACATATGGGAAGATTCTCCTACAATTATGCACTTCACGCAACCGTGTTTTGCATTAAAATTTGTGGCACCTAAAATTTAGTAATTAATTAACGCCTTCGGAAATGTTTGCACTTTGCTGCTTTCTTTTTTTTTTATAAATTTTCAAGTGATATAATCACTTACCTTTAATGAAAGCTCTTGCAGGAGAGTCACAAATAAAGCATCTTATTTTTAGGTGAACTAAATGAATTCGTCCTTCGCTGGTTTCAATAGCTATTCCTTCTTTTAGCAATAAGTCCAACATTTCATTTACAAAGCTTCTCAAATATGTATTAAGACTAGCTGGTTTGCCGGTTCCACTATAAACACCAATAATTATAGGTTTTATTTGTGGCATTTCATGGATAGTGTAAAGTATTGGCCAAAATTCGATTCTTGAACTTTTTAAATAGGTAAACTGTCCATATTTCTATTCAACGATATTAGATTGATCGGGTTAGGGATACTTTTCAATAAGTTTTCTAAATTGAGTTTTAATCCGAAATTCCAGTAATAACCATTTTCCATTTTTATTAAATTTATTTCTCCTGCCGTTTTTAACAATGTTATTGGGTCTTTTGGCAGTATATTTGGAATTCTGTTGTTAAAAATTTTACACACTTCTCTAAGTGTAGCAAGGCTAATATTAAATGTTGTTGCACGTGCAGTTAGCTCCCTGTTTTACTACAGTTTTTTTTTCAAACTCGCTTAATTCATTGCCGCTTTCATCATCACTGGGTTCAGCTAACACTAAATCTTCATTAACAATGCCCATGTGGGTAGCTGTAGATGAATTAGTAGAACTATCGGTCATTAATATTTTTTATCGTAGAATGATCTTGTTGTTCAAAATTCAGAGGCACGTCAGCTGCAGTATTAAGTCGTCGGTCGTACTAATTATTCGACTATATGTTTCTTTAACTTTTTTTTTAAATGTCCACTTTTCTTTATTTCTTTCCAGCTAGATTTCAGATCTTTAGGCATTTTATTTTCTCAGATAAATTCAAGAATTACACGCTTTTAAAAAATACGTTTCTTTTAAAAGCTAAATAAATTTATTTCATAAAAATTAAGTTAATGTTTTATAGTAAAGGTATAAAGCGTATATAAATAACACATTGTTTAAAAAGTAACACTTAAGTAGTTAAAACGTTTTATAATTGTTTTATTTTGCTTGTTTTGTATGAAACAAAAAAAAACAGTATTTTAAACAGTGTCTGTATATCAAAATTGTTACATAATAAAAAACGTTTTATAAATTTGTCTCACAAACCGCTATAAAATCAAATTACAGGTGTATTTTGTAATTGTTATATATAATCGGCATTAGACACAGTTATAAATCTGTTATGAAGCATATTATGCTTGAGCTGATAAAGTTTCATTTTATAAGATAGATATTTAAAATATTTAAAAAATTTATTAATAGCTTGGTCTTAGAAATGTCTATAAAACAATTTTACAAAACATATTTATTATATAAGCGTATTTGTCTTTCTGGTGACTCATATATAACAAATCAGCGATCCAGGAAACTGTATTAAATCAGGAATATAATATTTCACTCGAGAAACAAAATTTGTGTGCTGCTTGGGATAACCTGCACGCCAACCAACAATGAAAATATTACATGCAAATTTAAAACTTAAAATTTATTTGTGACTGGCTGAATTTATTTTATTAGTAGTAGAACTAGAAAATATTCAAAAAATTATGCAGAAAGCATTCCCAACGCGATTTTTATTAGTTGTTTTTTCAGTCGTATTTGAATGAATCTAAAAAAGTATTGTTCTAACGGGTTGGACACAGCATCTAGATATGTTTCATATACCTACGATAGTTATTAGTTATAATCTCCAATCCAATGAGTTATAGGGCTGATATGCTAGTTAGGCTACGATATACCAACTGAATATTTTTGATTCTTTACATTTTGTTTTCTTCCAGTTTTGGACGTCGAGGCTTTCGAACGCCTGCTGGGCCCCTGCATGGAGATAATGAAGCGCAACATCACCGACTACGAGGATCAAATGCTCAAAATCTTCGGCTCAAAGCAGAATATCAAAGACATACGATGAAAGGCGACCGCCCATTGCCCATCTTAGACAGGCCGCCAATGCGCGCGGCCCTCGTCCGTTCATTTGTTTTTGTATTCGTTTTGTTTTTATTTATGTTGTAGCGTCGATGGCAACATCGCGAACGTGGTGACATCCCTGAATGGTTGTATGTAGTCGAGCTATGTGTCAAAATGGTGCGGCAAATAATGGGTTGTGCGTGTGGCTTGGGAAAAGGTAGAATGAGGAGGAATGGAAGCTGAGGGTAGCGAAATTTGTATTTTACTGTAAAGAGATTACATTTAATTATTATTAACATGCTCCAAGTTGTAATTTAGAATAATCAGAATCGTAATACTTTTTTTACGGTTCAAAAATGTATTTTCTGACGGCAGAAAATCATATCATTTTTTTATTTAGTGAAATTACTATAAAGTTGTTTATAAAAAATTATAAATTATTTTCCTGTGTAATGCATAGAAGTCATAAATGTTATGATCAGAGAAAATTACAAAAGAATTCCTACATCTGTTTTTGAAAAGCGTGTTAATTTTCAAGATAATTTGGATAGTGGGATTTGCAATAATATATTTATGGACGTTTATTTGTTTTTCAAAAGTGGGGTGCCGATGTCTAATTAGACGGATATGTTATTAAATCCAGTTATTAACAAACCTATTATTTTTTTGTTAGGTATCCTAAAAAAATACATAAAACTACTAAATAACTAAACTGTTAGATGTTTTTGTCTTATATCAGTAAGTTGTTTAATTTCTGCTGTCAGAACATTTATAACTTGATGGCATTTAATATAGATGAAATTTTTGTGGCTATATGTATGTGTATCTTTATTCTACTTCTTCCTAAATTCATTGGTAATCATGTGACATTACCTAACCTAGTCAGAAAAATATTTGTAAATATTGTCTCTAAATGGACTTCTTCTGAACATATTCTGAATTTGTCATAAGGGCAGAATAACTCTATAAGGCTGCATATATCTTGTTGAGTTATATAAGGTACACATAATATTTGAAGGTCCAAATTAAAACATATCATGTTTTCAATAATGTTTTTAAAAGTGTATTTTCACAAGGTAATAAAGGCAATAATTTTCTTCGAATACAAGGGTTCGAATAAAACATACGTCTGTCAGGGTATTTTTCTACGTTTCGTTTGCCATTTGTTTGTGTGCTATATTGGTAAATCCTTGCGATTCTATTAAATAAAATATTAACGTATTTTTAGTTTCTTTTAAAATAAAGTGTGTTGGTCATTCTAGCTATAACGGGATCCATTAATTGATAATTAATGGATTTTTGTAATTCTTGTATGGAAGAAACGTCTAAATTTCTTTGTGAACTGAATTTAGAATTTAATGAAGTTTTAGATACAATATCGTATACTGTCAGTAGAGTCCCTTAAGATAGATTCAGAAAAAAATGTCCCTGTGTGCTTTATACTACCTTAATGTACTTTGTAAAAATTAATCATTGAAAAAAAGTGAGGCTACCGCTGGTCGGACCAATAATTATTATCTTTTAATTATTACCTATTTATTTTTTATTTCCTTTATGAATGGGAAGTAATAATTTTATTTTCTCTTCGTATGTGTTCAAATACAGAGTGGCCCACCAAAAAGACCCCACACTGATTTTTTAAACAGATTACATTTAAGCAAAGTGCTGGGACGTCCACTTTGATGATTAACTCTTATTCGGATTTCTGATGTATTATATTTTTTCCACGTACTACAAATTATATTGTATAATAAAAGAACATTTTGTAGATAACCCAACAAAAATGCTAAATTTATTTAGGATTATTCAATCTCAGCTGAGAGTAAAGCTTAAATTCTCAGTTGCTCACTTGATTATTCATATTCCTTGGCTGTTGCCGAAAAAATGGTATTATCGATGGTGTAACGTCACTGCGTGGGTAAATCAAAATGTTTGGATTTACTAGTGTATAGTAGAGTCTTGTGGAATTCTGTTTCTCATAATCTTTCTTTCCGGGAGCTCTTAGCTCACAGCCATAATATTCAAGCTTTTTAACAGAAACATGTATTATGTGAAGTACGGATTAAAAAGTCATATTGCCTTTGCACACTATAAATAAACGAGGGTCTAATCCAGTACTATCACCTTAAAAACCGCGACAGTGGTCGTCTCACTGAATCAGACAGTATAAAACCATGAACAAATCAAAGTTTGCATAAGTCCGGTTATTTTGAGCCACCATGTATACCTAATACAAAATGTGTTTATAGTAACATTAAATTAAAATTGGCGAATCTGAGTGATCTGCATTCAGATTATATCAGGGTGGAGAGTTTTCGTTGGGCTGCCCTGTACATATCGAAAACTGCATACATTTTGCTTTGTCTATTTTTTGCGATCTGTCGGTTTGCCAATATGCAATTTTGGATATAATTTATATAATTTTTGGGTATTTTCTCTGATAAATTTAAGTTTGAAATTTTGTAACAATTACACTTCGTAATAGTATGTCATGTTCCAAAAACTATATTAAGAAGACCTTAAAATCATTCATGATAATCATCAAATTTCTGCAGGTCTCATTACTGCAATAAGAATTAAATCCAAAGCTCTTGGTATAAATTAATTAGTTTTAACAAAGGTCCTTATAAGTGACTTTTAATTACTTTTTAAGGGAATTAAATTCCTTAGCACGATTTTGATATCAGTATTAAGAGCTTACAAAATTAATAAAACCATTTAATTTGCAGTTTGTCTAGTAGGTTCAAGCTGCTTATCACATTTTGCTTGCAATTTTGGGTGCTTAAAAGATATATATTATTTTCTAATACAATGCAATTTTTTTAAATTATACAACCTTTCTACCGGGTGATTACGATTACTACCCAGGTTCTTTTACAAGAAATAATACCTATTTGAAGTTTTGTAACTTTTATGGTTGCTTTTGTTGAAGGTTTTGTCACATAAAATATTCGATTGTCATCCTTTTGACAGAAAATACTACCAACTTTGATAATTTAAATACAATCTGCTGTATATTATTACTTTTCTGGGTTCTGAAACAAATTTAACTCTATGCCATTCGTTGACGGTTTAGAAGAAAAATGCGGTTGACAATCCCAGACTTGTAATAAAGAATTCCGTTTTAGAAGAAAACAAATGGAGGTATGGAAAATCGAATATCATAAATGTAACTTGTTTCTCGGGTACTTATTTATTATATTTTATTTGTTAAAGTCTATACAAAGTCAGTGTAAACAGCAATAAATCAAAACTCGTTTGACAGCCGGCATTTCCTTCTAATAATTCGGCATTATTCAAAGGCGTGCGACGCGACGGCCACGGTAGAAGTGGATAAATATTGAATTAATAAGAAAGAGTAGAATTATAAGATTTGGTTCACTCACCTGAGAAATTCATGAAAAGTCACTATCTGAATCCGCAGAACTGGCGTTATTATTATGGGGTCAATGGCCGCTAAAATACAATATTCGCCCTCCTCTATAATATGACGACACAGTTCATCCAAATGCCACTTGCGTTTACTTCATGGCAGCCCACATCATCTCAATCGGATAGATAGACGCAGTAATAGGGGGGAAGCCGCAAAATAGTATGACCATATGCTTCGCATAATTTGTCAATGACATATTATTTTGTAAAGTTCTTTTTTTTAATAGCTTCCAATAACACTTTTATCGCCTTTTGAGGAATTTCCACATTTTTGCTCTCCATGAATTTGAGACTATCGTCCTTTTTATCACTATGAGGGCGGGAATGATGGGATGCATTGTCCATTACAATAACTGAATTTGGGGGAATATTCGGCAGCAATTGTTCGGTAAACCACTTTTCAAATGGACTGACGATCATGTCTTCAATAATAAAGCATTGGGTACGAAACCTTTCTGACTTTCTGCATGCAGTATAAACACTCGTTTGCCGCGAGAACAAGGCCCCTTTAATTTGCAATTACTGCTATCATCTACCCAACCATACTCAACTACGTCATGTGTCAAACCATGTTGCATCTAAATACACTATTTCCCTTTTTGCTTGGCGATATTCCTGAATTTTGCGAAAGTATTATTGCCGGTGAGCAACTATGCGATGCGATTCCATGATAACCATTCTTTTATCCAATTTTTTGTATTTAAAACCGCAATTGAGTAAGATATTACGCAAAGTGTCGAGAGATTTGTATTCATAATTCTGGTAATCCGGTCATTTATCTCGAATCATTTCCATTGTCGAGACTTTGCTGTCTTTGTAAAATTGATATACCTACTACTCGGCGTATAACATCAATTTTTTTTAGCTTTTGGTCGGATCTTTTTCGCTTTAAAGAATGGTCAATGATATCTTCTACCTTAATCACTTTATAAACTGTAGAGCGTGGAAGTTTAGTAAGCTCACAAATTCTTTTTACTATTTCATTTTCGGAGGCCTTATGATTTTCACTCTTCAAACGTGTATACATATTTAGAATAATTCTTGGTGTTTGGATATGTAAGTCTTTATTACGAAACTCTAAAAGCTCTGCAACGGCATTGTTTGGGATTTTCCGATTCCGATTCACCATCAGAAATATCGAAAGGTCTCCAGAACGCCATTTTGAGTAGCTAAATATTGATTTCCAAGAACTACAAAGTTATGTAATAAAAAAAAGAGATCAACAACAAAGTACAAAGCAAATACTGACAAAACTAACAACAAACACGTAAACTGAAACCAGGCGGTACAGCACTGACTGTCTTTAAAATCACACGATTTAAATGCTCTAACTCTAAAAACAATTAAGGAATTTCACAGGGAGCAATCAAATGCGCTAGTTTTCTAATACCGCCCACATTTTGTGCAGACAGACACCTCAAGTCAACGTGGACTATCTGCGAGGAGCCGTCAATAAGGATTTTGATTTTTATTTGATGCATTTCAATGCAAATCTATAAGAAATTGATCGTACCCCAATTTCCAAGCCGTTTACACTGACTTCGTATAGACTTTTTGCTATTGAATGGTCAAGACAAAATAAATGGCGTTCAAATTTAATAGAAAACCATAAAAATAGTTTTCTAACAAACTGACTTACCCAACTTTTTCGAGATCAAAGAGCTCAATACTACTTATTACATGGTTTATTTTGTCGTTTTTAGAAATATCTTTCGTTTAATAAATACATTACAAGAACTAATAACTAAAAAAATACTTGTTGGTTGATATTAATAGATACTGGCATTTGTTTTTTGATCAGAGGACAGTTTTTGCATTACCAAGTAATCCTTCATGTCACCATTTTATTCCGGTTCTCTGTTTTTGGTTGTTATTACTTCCATGTGAGTTAAAAGCTGATTCGCTTCATTTTTTAAATTTTAATGTTCCTAGACTGTTCTAGACTCCCGAATTTTATTCTTTACTGGCTCATTAATTACATTGGCTTCTTTTTAACTGATTGTACAGGGTTTTCCCGCATATTTTATATATTTCACCTACGGGGGTTTTTATAAAAGATACACAAAAAATGGTAAATACAAATATTTCATATGTTTTCTCAGATAGCCTAATTTTGTTATCAGAAAAATTAAAAAATATCGTAAATGTCAAAATTTGATAGGAGGTCGGTTCTTTTAAATGAAATGCCCTGCAGGTTATTAGGTATTCGGAAAGATTCTTTTTTTCTTGATTTAAAATATATATGCTTTTTATGTTTTGTTCGGCCAATTTAAAAAGTATTTTAATGTATAAATAGGAATGCATAATGAATATTTTATTAATCCAAAAAATCGCCAATTTTTCAATTGTTTCCTTATACATTTCAGAGTTTTTTTCCTAAATTTACTGTGAATGGCTTCTTGAATAAAATGTGGATGATCCTTGTTCAGAACTATGATCTCTTGTCGTATTCTCTCCACTAAAGTTACAACATTTCTTAGTTTGCTGTAATAAACTTGATTTTTTAAATAAGCACATAACACATCAAAAGGAGAAAGATCTGGGCTACTTGCTGTCCATTTTACGAGTCCTCCTGTTTCTATCTAAAGCAGATACCTATTGTTTAAAAAATGTTTATGGCGAAGACAGTATGCACAGTGGCACCATCTTGTTACCAGATCAAGTTATTAAAAGGGGCAATAGGATATGTTCTAATCATTTTCTAAAAAAACTGAACATCGTTGCCCTGTTAGGTTTCCATTAAAAATTACATAACCTAAAAGTTTTTTATCTAAAATGCCACACCACATACGCACAAATAGCAGTTCTTGAATTTTAACCCTTCGTATAAAATGAGGATTTGTAGTGGCCCAAAATGGTTTATTTTTTCGGTTGAACATTGTTGCGGTAATAAATGACTCCTCAAACAGTTTATCTCCCTCAATCCGTCTCCATATTTCCCAGTAAAAGTGTAGCATTATGTCATATCTTCCTCTCTTAAACCCTGAACTGGCGTGAACTTTTAAGCTTAATATTTATATTTTTAAAAACTCCATGTATTTATTGTATGTCATGATTTATTAAAAAAAAAAAAACAAGGAGGCGTCGGGATTCGATCATTCAGGTTCTTCTAAATAAAAAAAAATACTAGATATGATCATAAATACAGAAAAATATGTTACAAAATAAAGCAAAAACGAAGGTCTTCGGTTTTCCTTTCCTTTCCTTTTGGCAGTTTTTCTTTCTACTAGCTGTTTTTCGCGTTGGTGCCCGCCTGTCTGGAAATTTTCTGTGATACTCAATTCGAGCTCTAGTCGGATTTTTTCATTTAAATAAAATAAACGAATCATTTCCAGTTTTCCTTTCTCAGACTAACCCATTTTGACAGCAATTGTGATAACTTACTCTTAATGAATTGTGACAGGTCTGCGATAGGAAAACAGACATATTTTAAGATATCTTTTGAATTTTCCTGATAACAAAATTCGGCTATTTGAAAAAAAAAATGAAATGTTTGTTAATAGTATAATGAAGCAAATTGTTTTAATTTCCACTTATATTAGCTTAAACTTGACATATTATGTTTCGACACACTGTGTCTTTATGTTTCTTGATCTATCTAGTTATAGTTTAAAAAAGGATAATTCTCATTATGCCAAACATTTACTTAATGAAAATCATAATTTCAATCAAGATTTCAAAATCTTACATTTGGAAAGCAAGAATAAAAAATTAAACGCATTAGAAATCATGGAAATTAATAAACTCAAACATACCGGAATATTACTGAACGAACAATTGGATTTTGGGTTTTCCCCACTATTAAATTTATACACTCTCAGGCCCACCTGAAGACCAGAAACTTTTTTGTGAGACGTGTATCCCAATGTAATAGGTATAGTGCTGTTATTATTATAAACACTTTAAAACATACTTTTGAAGAAGACACAGTGTGTCGAAACATATGTCAAGTTTAAGTTAATATAAGTGGAAATTAAAACAATTTGTTCCATTATACTATTAATTATAATGAATTTCCATCAAGTAACGGCTAATTCAGTGTTATTGAAATGTTTGTATTTATTATTTTTAATATCTTTCATAATAACGCCTGTAGGGGGTATACGAAAAAAGCCTGTATGCGTTTGCAAAGCAAAATCAGCAGGTTCTACACGTCTCAACGACGTTTTCATAAAAACAAGGATAAATCCAAAGGCTAATTCCAATAATTTATCACATTAGCGCGGTAAAATTTGTTGTAATGATTTAGTTAAAGTAATCAATATTTTTAATGGCATTTTGATTTCCAAAGTAATTTTTGAAATACGTTTCAATTATAATACCTACGGATCATTATATATCTGACCAATTCACCCCTAATACGTTGTTGACCAATTGTCGGATAAAATATGAGCCCCAAATTGGATATTCATGCGGATATTGCATATTATGAATATGGAAAAGTTCAGTAGCAGTCAATTTATTTTTAAAATTTCCAATTTAAAACGCTAGAAATTAATATTTATTATCTCGATTATTTTTCCAGCTTGTTGGAAATAAGGTAAAATGTATGTAGTTATAATCAGTCAGTGGTATTATACAGAGATAACCCTGAGATGTTTTTATTTATTAGTGAAGCAAAAAAAATGTTTCCATACTTCATGCCCATAAAAATAGTTTTTGAGTTGCTCAAGAGTTTGCGTAGAAAAGATCTGTTATATTAATTAATAATAATACTTTTGTTACTTAGATCAAATTATATAGCCAAGTATTAGAAGCACAAAGCTGTTAAGAATATTTTAAGGTAAATTATTGTGTTTTATGGCGTATTTTTTTTTATATTTAATAAATTGATATGGCAGATACTGTAACTTATTGTTGTTCTAATTTTTAGACGAAGTATCTAAGAATGTAAACGAATGTATTTAGTCGATTCGGCAAAACAAGGTGAGCGTAATTATTTCTTCTAAAGGGTTTCATGGACGTTACTTTTATTAAAAATAAATTTATAGATGGCAGAAGTATATTTTCATGTAATAAAATATACAGGCCGTTTAAGAGTGAATTATGTGGGAAACTTTTGCCTTGACTATTTAAGAGCAATCTTGATATAAGCTGATGACAATTTCAGTGACAAGTTCTTTTTCTTAGTTTGATGATGCCTCAAGCTGTCAATAAAAGTAACGTTGAAATGAGTTATTCTCATTAAAGTAAATTAGTGTGTCTTTTAGGACTTGGGTGAAATTTGGTATGAGAGAAACTATTCACTGCTGTTTACAGATAGGCAGTAGATTCATAAATTGTACTTCCATTTTTTAACCGCCAATCTTAATCATAACAGCAGCCAGTCTAAGTTTATTGGGATGCGAATTGTCCTATGAGAGCAATACATTTAATTCATAGCATAAAGGAAGTGATACATTAATTTGTAGATGCGACACCAAGGGTAGCAAATATTTATAATGTTTAAATTGTGTTAGACTGCTCAGTTTTCTTTTGTCGAATCGTTGTGTTCTTATTGTTAATTTTATTTTTTGTTGATTATGTTTTGTGTTAATTATTTCTATTGGCTTTTCTGGTCGAAACGATAAGCTAACTGGAAAAATTAACATTTTTGGTCATACATTGTTTAATATCGCAATATAAATCGCACTCGACGATTAACTTGGGGAAATACAATTACCACTCCAAAACTACACAGCAAAAATTACTCCTAGCTCTCTGTCGGCTACGTGTTTTGAACCGGCCTTACGAGGGCGAAAATTTATTAATATATTATTATTGCTTTACTATAGCTTCAGCTTTGCAATATCTTGTGATTTTTGTGATAGTGGCTAGGTCGATTAGATTTTTATAACTAAACCGGTTAAGCTTCTCGTTTTGATCAGAGATATTAATTTCTAGATCTTTAATACTATCTTTGTTTTATTTTGTTATATTGTTGGAATGTATGCGAGAGTGTGATATAAAGAATTTCCTTTTTATTTGCAAATTCAAGTTAATGTAAAATTGATGGTACCTATTATATATATATATATATATATATATTTAAACGTGTAAAAGTTGATTATCATTAAAATAAGACATTATGGTTTTTTATAGAAATTCAGGTTATGATTTCTAGTTTCTATAACCGTGTAGATTCACCATGCCTCCACTATAGAAAAATTGTATTATCCCCTTTAAATTTAGTGAAGTCAAGGCACATAATCTAAACTAAAGATAAATTAATAAGGAATAGTTTTTGTACCCTTCTTAGCGTTTAGTTTTTGTTGGACTATAAGGGGTACCTTTAGAACATAAGGCTGAATATCAATAAAGCTAAAACATTCAGCAAATTTTAAAAAAATATTGGGATTTATCGGCGAGACTATTGATTTGAGGTATTTAATTTTAAAGGCTGCCAATATTATTGCGCGGAATTGATTTTATTTGATAACATTTTACTGATTAGTGTTTCATTATTATTTATTATTTTAATAGAATTTTGGACCAAGTTAGTACAGTATATAACATAAACAGATGGAATTGATGGAGTCGTCTGTTAATGGGGATATGAAAAAGTTTCACCTGGATACCTTTTTCTGCTCTTACAAAATGCTTGTACCTATAGTCAAAAGCGGTCTTATCGTGCGGGCCCAAAGGTCACATTTTTCATTAAATGTCATTCCTTTGACAGATTTTACACGCAAAGTCTGCCACGAATGAAGTTTTTACTCAAAATTATGACGTGCGGGTCCAGCACGATAAGATCGTTTTTGACTATATAATTGGACACTAAATCACGATTTAGCACTCTACACTACACTCTGTGTTTTCAAATACATAGATTTATTTAATATAGCGAATCTCTGAGTATAAATAGAATAACATTCTAAGCTGAACCACAATGTGTTGTGTATTCTGATAGGCCGCATTGTAAAGAAAATTAATAGGCTCATTTTCAATTTTTCAAAAATAATTTTATTCAAAAGACCTTGACACATTAAGTTGATATACCAAAAATCAGATTTTTCTGAGACGTCTAAATAAATAAGAAAGTGCCGCTGGAACATTGTAAAGGCGTAACGTCATAAGATATGAAGGTCGCGTTGGGATGTATATTTATCTATGACAGTGATAGAAGCATCGGCATTCTCACGGCGCGGTGGCGCGGGTCGCGGCCTAGCAACAGAACGTGATCCTATTTTATTACGTCATATCCCCGATCGAGACGCCCTTCGGATTCTGCATATTTAAACTGTTATATTTCAAGAACCGCTTAATGGATTGATTTAAAATTTTGAATATCGCTTATTTTTATGAAGTATTTTGGATAGATAATAGAAATTTGATTGTTTTTTTTTAATGAGCCTATTGCGGTTGAACTGAGTGTACATATATGTAGTCATATTATTTAAATGCAATACCCTGCATATATGATTCATTTTTAAATCTGTAAATGTAAGCATAGAATACTTGTATTCAATTTCTATTTTTGAAATATGTGTAGGTGAGATTGTGCATTTTTCGGAAAATGAGGTGACGGCAGTTGGTTTTTCCAATGTTGGATATTGATATATATAATCTGTCAATTTGCATCTATATCTGGTCTAATCGCAACTTTAAAAACTTTTTCCCCATGTCACCGAAAGTTTCGTATAATAATTGATAGATAATCCAAAACTAAAATTAAAAGTTCAATATTTGTAATGTTATATTTTAAAAAATGGCAGTTCTCATCTACTAGCTTAATATGAGATGATTTATTTAAAGCTTTATAAATATCTATATGTTAATAACAATAATTGAACTTAGCTACAGAATTATATATTATTATTATCGCCATATAAATAATTATATAAAAACAACAAAAATGCTGAATTCAGTTTGGGAGATGTTCAACTCCTTCAATTCTCTGCATTGTAGCACTGAACATTGAAGAGGGTGCTTGTATAAAATCCCAGATCAGCTGATTGTTTTAAAAAGTATACAGGTTAGCGAAAAATGTTTTAAATAATTTTCTTAAACGTAATATTCTATTTTTTTTGCTTTAATTTCTGATTCTGCGTCAATCTAAGCTAATTTTATGCAACAATATATACAAACCTTTTAATTTAGGAAATATTGTAGTATAAACTTTAAAACAATTTTAATATAAAATTTCTCGATTATGTTGTGAACCATTTCTTGGGTAGTAACTTTCTTCAACTATTTTCTGTATCAACACATTAAGGTCAGCTTCTTCTGATAGGTACATTTTATTTTTTAAATGGCCCAAAGAAATTAATCAAGTGGCTGCAAGTCTGGCGACCTAGCTGACCTTTCTACTGCGCCTTCTATCCACTAGGGAAAGTATTATTAAGATACATTTATACTGGCATGGCACTCATGGCAGTCCGAAATTAGGTATGGCTCCATCTTGTTGAAACCAGATATTTGACAAATTAGGTCCCATTACATTTTCAAGTGCTAATATTATTTGATTTTTCAACATGCGAATATACATTTCGGAGGATAAGTTGTCCTCAATGAAGTATGGTCGTATTAACCTAGTGCCATTAATTCCAGTAAAGTTTTACGGATATTACGTATGCGTTTCTCGCATCCAATGTGGATTTTTGGCAGCCCGATATTGGCAATTATACCGATTAAGTGTACCATTAAGCAAGCATCAAAATCTGCTCATGAAAAATATATCTTCCTCCCATTTTGTCATCATGGACTCTGAAATTTTTATTGTGCGGTCATAGTCATTTCCTGATAATTCTTGAACCAAAATTATTTTATAAGGATGAAATTAACAGTTTGTTAAGATATTCTGGACGGACTTGAATCAAATATCTACTTGGATTTAAAGGCTGGAACTTGCAGCGTCTGCAAAATTTTCTCCTCATTAGTAACGGTTATCTTTGCAACTTCAGTTTCTTCAAATCTAATAGCAGGCATAACTGTAGGAAAAGGTTGACGGTCTGAATAGGTCATATAAAAATGTTCTCGCTGTTGTTCATATAATCTCCGCCTATCCCTGAAAATTTCTTATCATAGAAGTTGCCAGCTGAGTGTTTGATTGGTAGTGTCAATTCAAAAGCAATATTGCTGCCAGTTGCACAATATTGGTTAACGCTCCTTTAAAATTTGCAATATTTCTTAAATTAATAGGTTTTGGTAAACCTGAAAAATTCGTCACAATTTTCTGTGTTTAGAAAATTGTCCACTAAATTGAGGCACATATTTTTGCCTAAATGTACAGGGTGTTCCAACGAGGACTGAATAGGGGCTTATTTTTGAACTTCCCTGTATTTTTGAAACAAACCAAAATAGCCATTCAATGTATTTTTTTCTGCTAAATTGAAAAATTGAACCAAAAACAAAAGACTTACGCTATAGATGAACTGTTTTTTAAACGGAACACCCTGTATAAAACCACATTTTTGGACTCTCTAGAGAAATCTAAACACATTTCGTGTATAATATTCTATACCTACCCTTAGCTGTTTACGAAATATTGACAGTTGAAAGTCGGGCATATTGACACTTTGACAGGCTCAAATTCTAAACCGCGTGAGATCAAATAAAACTGTTTGAAAATTCCTATCTTAGGTTTTCGTAAGCTATCGAATGACAGTAACTTCGAATTTAACTGGAGGTTCAAAAGTTCCGATTAATTTTATCCTTGGGTTAAATTTGGAATTAGTGGCATTCGATAGCATATGATAGATAGGAATGTGTCAAAGTGTCAAAATGCCCGACTTTCAACTGTCAATATTTCGTAAACAGCTAAAGATAGGTATGGGTTATTATACACGAAACGTGTTTAGATTTCTCTAGAGAGTCCAAAAATGTAGTAATATACAGGGTGTTCCATTTAAGAAACAGTTCATCCATGGCGTAAGTCTTTTGTTTCTGGTTCAAATGTTTTTTTTTATTAAACTTTTGAATTTAGCAGAAAAAATACATCGAATGGCTATTTGGTTTGTTTTAAAAATGCAGGGAAGGTCAAAAATAAGCCCCTGTTCAGTCCTCGTCGGAACACCATATACTCCGTCTCATACCATTTTAAAATTATCCCTGAACTTGTTACATACCTGGTTCTCTCTCTATCTCCACTCTTTTGGAATTATGTTGAATTTCGAATCGAATCACAGCAGCAAATAGAACGAGAAAACATGATTATCTACCAACAGACCTGCGACACTTCCCCCTGCATACATACATGTTCACCATACAAATGCGCTATTCATTAAAATAGGTTGGTGCCTTTTCTTATGAATGCTTAACGTAAGCTTTCAAAATTTTTCTTTAACAATTTACTTGATTAGTAATTAAGATTTAAGATTTTTTTTTATTATTATATTTTGGTACATTTGATATTGGGATGATTCCAAGGTTTAGAATAAAAGGGTTTTCAGTGCGTGAAGCTCCATAACGTCCCAAACTATTAAGACTTTACTAGAATTTAGTCGCAAAATCATTTTTTCCACATAAAAGAAATGTACGTACGGTAGCTAGCCATTTTTACCTGTAAAAAGGCAAGGGTTATTAGGTCGCTATTTCTAATGTATAACATTCAATTGCTTATGTGGTTCACTGTTTTCTGATACTTTCGGAAAAATCCCAGCGACCGGTCTATTCCGACTCTGCATTCTTTACCCTTGTCAACAAAGTTCACATTCCTCGATCGGTGTTTGGAGTTTTCCCTTTCGTCAGGCAGACTGTATACTCTCGTGATCTCAGGTAAAATCACTGATGTTGGCAAGACTAAAGATCACACTGCTTGAATCCGTAAATGATCCGCCTGTGAGTGATATATAAGTAAAATTGGTGTGCCATTGTTACATGTGGCCATCTCGCCTGATCATTAGCGAATTCAAGCTGGTATTTAGTTTTGTCAAGTAAGAAGTTTAAAGGTGAACTCTGATTATCTGACTAGACTAAAAATACTTTTCTTTCTTAGTTTGTGTTAAAAGAGTTCTAAGCTATTCTGTTATTCTATTGTCAAAAGAAAAAAACTCTTTGATAAATATCTAATTAAAAGCTGATCCATATCACCTGTAGGTTACTACTTAAGATTAAAGTGTGCCCAAAAACTGGTGAGAATTCGCATCTAAAATAAATTTTTCTTTATTTACGTAAAATTGTATTGGTAGCTGCAACCGCCACAAAATTGACAGATTGTTATTGTAGTATCTTTCCTTTTGACGATATAATCTATTTGAGTTTAATACACCAGATGTATGTTTTTGCTAGCCATAATATACTATTTTATTCCAAGTGTATAGAAAACTGACTAGATTATATATAGAGGCTGAAATATGTTCTGCTCAAGGCGTACTTATGATGAGGACGGCAGCAAACTGCACAAATCCATACCAATCTGTCATTTTTCTAGTAGAATTTGTGCGTTTTCTGTTTTATATCGTCAGTGTTAAATTTAAGTGTGTAGTTATAGATAGATGTAAAATACTAGCTGCTTCAGTTTTAAAGTAATCGTTACTATTGTGGACATTTTCTAAATGTACTAAGTTATTGAATATTATATACAATATTCAGGACGTATGATTAAATATATTAAGTGTCAGAATCTCATTGTAACTACATTTGTGATGGTGACTTGATTGCATCGTTAGAAAAATTGTTGTTTCACGTACCTTTAACCATTAAATACGCATAATCGGTTAAACTGAAGTCACAGTTAGTCGGTCATTCGTAGTTTAGGTCTCTAGTTCGAAGTCTACTCCTTCATTCGGCAAAAACAGGGCGATTATCATTTATCACATACTATTTTGATTTTGCTCATGTTGTGGAAGTTGGTTTCTAAATTGATTCTAATCAACATGTCCATTAATATCGATACCGCTTGTCTGTCTTCACTGTCAAAAAATTCCTCAACAAGCAAAATGGTAATCTTCAAAATGCTGTTTTGTTTGTTGCATGATGTACTACTAACTACAAATCTCAACTACGCAGCTTTGTAAACGATATAGGCACCCATTGTCTCTATAAAGTATTTTTCTGCCAGTGTTAAAATAAATAATATATGATAATATAAATAAAGACGTAAACGTTATATGTTTATGATGCGAACTACCTAAAACAGTTGGTTTAGTAGGCTAAATTGTAGTCAGATTATAGATTGACTTTTTACCTACGGCTTTAGGTCAATCAAATGACAATCAATTTACTGTCAGTTATGTTGTGATGCGTATTAAAAAAGTATGTAAAGTTACGCAGATGGTCCCATTGCTTATGTAGCTTTAGTATCTTTCTAGATGTCATTTCTTCAAGTCAAGGGCTGTTTTAGTCTATAAATATTTCATTTCGTGATAGTTGAAAGTGTTCGTAGTTATAGGCAACTAAAGAGGTTATTTTATAGTAAAAGCATAGAAATTATTCTATGTATTAGCAGCTAAACTTCAAACAAACGATGGGAAATAATGTGTCAATTAAAACTAGAAATCCGATTACTGCCGTTTTGAAAAAGATTCTGTTTCTCGAAAACAGCTCCACTAATTGTGATGATCTTAAGCTCGAACAATACTACTTGAAAGATTTCTCCTAGTAGGGGAGACACTGTTATACCTTGGAACGCTTTTAACAAAACTTAATCCTATATTATAACATATATATTTTTTCGAAAAGCTTAATCCATTTCAAATTCATTCCTTTATGGTAACGAATAATTAAAATTGTATCATGTTCCAAGGTACAGGATGGCCCTGCTCTTGTACCTTAAATCTCAGAAACAAGTATTTATGATGTTAAAAATGATTTCATCTATTTTAAAACAAAAATCGCACTCATAAGTTTTCCATTTATCGCCTTCAATGCCAGCGCAGAGAACCCAGTCTAACCCAGCTCCCACATTTAACACAACGACTCCATTTTCCCCCATGTTTATCTGCCACAATGGAAGTATCGCAAAACATACATGCCTCCTCATTCCCGCTGCCCTCGTCGGTTGAAACCAAGGAAGCACTGTTGCTTTCAGAGGATAGCCCTGAAAAATTTGCCTTTTTTGTTTTCTAGACTTGGTACCTTTCTTACCGTTCTGATTAACAGAAAGTGCTTTGATTACTGACTTAACATTTTTCTTCCGTTTGAGGAGCTATCATTGGCTTCCCGGATTTTCTTCCTCTTTTCGTACATTTTCTCTGTTGAGCTTTTGGAAATGGTCGTCTTCTGGCGCTATGATAGTTACACCTTTATGGATATTTTCGGACGCCACATCAACACGTTCCTTTTCTTCATTGGAAGGCCCCTCAGAAGTCCCTGCTACAGGTTCACTAGCGACACCATAATTTTTCTGTCTGGCACTTTTCAGAAAACTCGGCTATAATATGGACAACCACATCGTGGTTGTCCATATTATCAGTGAATATTTCTGGAACAAAGGGATAAATTCCCGAAGCTTTGTATCCATTTAAAATATTTCTCGTTGCAAAAGCTCTAAGAAAAGCAGTTCTCAAAATCTTGATCAGTGAATATTTCTGGATCAAAGGGATAAATTCCCGAAGCTTTGTATCCACTTAAAATATTTCTCGTTGTAAAAGCTCTAGGAAAAGCAGTTCCCAAAATTTCTGCAACTGAGTAAATATCGAATGTTTTTCAAGGATTATTCAAAAGACATGATTCTACACATTGGCTATAAAAGGTTTTGAGCGGACCATACCATAGACAGTTAAATCAAGTGGTTGGACTTTATGTGAGGTGTGAGGCGGAACGTAATCATGGCAATACCTGCATCGGAAGCTTTATCTAATGCTTCGACAGAAAGACGTGATTCATGGTTATCCATGAACAAGATCACATGCTCTTCCTTCGAACACTTGGTGTGGTCAATGAAATGATCTGAATGAATTTTAAAAACAATTGTTCATTAGACCATCCGCTAGGGGTTGCAGTGCCGATAGTTTCAGGAGGAGCTCCACATTCTATCCTTGGCAAAATCAACATAGACGGAATATAGCCCCGGTGGCATTGATAACTGCCACCATGATCACTAATGAGCCCCGTTCTGCAAAAGTAGCACTACCCAGCTGCTTAATTCCCTTGGGTCCTACGATCTTTAACTGTGACTGAACAGTGCTTAAACCTGTTCTCATATCACATTTTTGCAACTTTTGTGATGTATTCTGTCAAGCTTTCTTCTTCTCTTTCATTAAACCCTTAACATCATAATTTACGGAATTGCAACTGGATCTACTGGGTCAATTTTTTGCCATCCTTGATGCAGGGAATGCTTAATAAGCTGAAATTGTAACTTGGAGAATCTCTGTAATTAGAGGTAGCTTGTAATCCAAACTTTGCGCTTTAAAATTTAATGAACAGCACATCAAAATCGTTGGAATTATTTTCGAGGTAAAAAGTGCTTTGAAAAGGGTAGTAATTTATTTGAGCTCTACTTGTTTCAATTTAAAGAACAATCCAGGAAACTAGTATTTTAATATTGAGGAGTGTCTAATGCCACTATCGCGTCCAAGACCTCTTTAAAATGTGGCATTGTCGATCGTATTGTATTGAATGTGTTGCCCTAAAACGTCTCTTGGCTTAAAATCTCTGGATTTTTCCAATATGATACTAATCATTTTGAACATAGCCGAAGCATTTTATTTTATTTCCATATTGTTTGCCCGCTATAATACGTGTATCATGTTGCGAAAAACTTCTTAAGTGTTATAATAATAATATACATAAACGTCATCTCCTCTGTGAACTGTCGCAAAATGCCTTTTTTAAAAAACTGTACCAAATATTAGAGTTTACGTTTCACACTATAAACTATATACCTACGGTAATCTTAAGTGCCATTTCACATCTACACGAGCTTCATTTACAAGTCTTTAGGTAACTAAATGACACACAAAATTTGCAGGTAAGCGATTGATTCATAGCTACTCGAGCTTCAGTTAAAAGTCTTTAGGTAACTAAATGACAAAAGAAAGTTCTTTTAAATAGTGATGGTGGTTTAGGAATTCGCGGAGTTGCTTATTTTCCATCCGTAGCTCGGTAAATCAGGATTACCCAATAATTTCTACATTTGCCTTGCAACGACTCACACTAAATTTGGAGTTTTTGTCATTATCTGAAGGGTAAAGTGGGCGATGCCTAAGAAAAAAATTTATATTGAAGAAAGGACACTCCGCAACCTCAGCTACCTATCAAAAATCGATTCTCTGGATATTGAGGTTCTACGGAAAACATTAAAATTCAAAAAATATTGTAAACGACCTTTTCTACAAGCCAATATTAAATCAAAAATGTTTTGACCGCGCTTCTCAACACTTACCTACAGGAAATGACGGTCAATCAAAGAAGATAAAACAATAAAACATTATTGGAGCAGATTGGAAATCTGACCAAATTAGGGTTGTTGGTAAAGTAGCAAAACGAAACCAAAAAAAAAACACATTTTGAACAAAATAAAATTATCCCATACTGTACAGGGTAATCGCGTATGATGTTGCCCCCTTTAATTTTGTTCATTTTTCACATAGGAAAAAAATATTAATGACAAAAGTTGTAAATAATATTTTTGTATTATTTCTGGATACTTACTGAGGTATATCTTTTTAAAATGCGTGGGCCTGTCACTTCTTGTAAATTTTCTGTCATTCGTCATTTTGGGGTGAGCTCGAGTTTCCTTAGTCATATATTACGCTTCAACTTATGACTAAAATTAAAGAACTTATATTATACAAAGGATGTTTTATGTTATAAAAGAATCTGTAACCTGAATTGTAAATGTTATTATTTTATGGAAATTAATAAATAAATATAATTCGGAAATGGCGTGGTTTCATTTAATTATCAGTTATGCGAGTAGGGGATGCAGGGCAGTTCCTTGCGAGCGTGCAGGACGTGCATGCACGCAGGAGCAAAATCAACGGTCATCCAGTATCCTTTATTACAAACTAAAAAAAATATATATAAATTCTCTTATTTTATCATTTCAATATTTTTCTTAACTAGGGGCATACCAAAGAAACCTGCACGTAGACGCCAGACACCCTAGGAACGGGCCTGGGGGATAGTTTGATAAGTTGAGGCAGTCGAAAAGATGACGGCATCGTCATATTCACTTAGTTACACGGTCTTAAATTAAGATATTTGGCGGGAATTTAATTCGTTTACAAGCACGCCACTATAACCGGGAACGCGCGAACAAGATTGGGGAGCAGACAGACGGAGTTCCGAAAATTCCACTTTGTTTAATGTTTATAGACCACGCAAAACAAAAACTTCAGAATTTACATCGCCCTGAACTGAAGCATCTGATGCATTCTCGGACCAATCAGGACAATCGTATGTTAATTTCACGCATGGCCCTGCGCTCGCTCCGGAGCGCAACCCCAAACTTAGAAAAAAAACACGTCCATTGCCCCTATCACAAGCACAGGGCCTGACCACTGCACTACCAGGCCTGTTGAAAGCAATTCACTGGACCGTAAAGACATGGGTAATTCTGACCCTAATGGTATAATTTCGGAGCTCTTTCCGTCTACTCCCGAAAGTCTATTGAATAACTCCTCGACAGCTCTCGAAGTGATAGTCACGTATAGTGTTATAAGGAGTAGTTTCCGCAAATACGCGCGGTAAGTCCATTTTTTAAACATAATCTATTGTTGTGCTTATGTCATATAATCCTTGATTGCATTCTTATTGGATCAACGCACTTTTCTACTGTGCATCATATTTGCCTTTTAAACATTACAGGACCATTAGCAATGTAATAAATTATAATTTTTTTTAGCTGGGCATATATAAAAGACGAACTGAAAGGAGACCCTATACCAGAGAAACTGATTTGTGCCCTTAATGCTATTGAAAAAGGGGTAACATTAGTGCAGCCTCAAGGGAGTTTGATAGATAAAGGCGATATCTAAAAATAAGAAGACACATGGATTTCACGTAGGCATACATGGTACTTATAGTATTTTTTTATAGGTAAATCAGAGTCACTAGGACTAGCACCAATATTCTCCAGGGCCCAAGAACGGGAAATAGCTGAGCATGTTAAGAAAATTGTAAACTCTTCTTTGGTATCATCAAGAATTGGAGCGGACGGGAGGGACTCTCCCTAAATCCTGGGAAAACCATTCTTGTCCCGTTTACAGAGAGAAAGAAGCTAGAAATGAGAGCGCCCATCCTACACGGAATACAGTTAACTTTTTCCACCGAGGTGGGTGGAACTGGGCCGTAAACTTACCTGGAACAAGCATATAGAAAACACCATCTCTAAAACCCAGCATCTCACTGCTCGGACCAAACTTAATAAAGTGCAAAGGAAAGGCCTGGGAATTACAGGGGCAATATCAACGTGCCTTACCGCAGCCTTAGAGGTACTGCTGAACATGCGTCCTCTGCATCTCAGTGTGAAGAGGGAGGCGATTATCAGTGCTCACAGGCTATTCTAAATAGACAAAATCAAGCCTGGAGATTTGACTGGTCACCTGCGCATATTTGAAGAAATAAACCTGGGAAATGCCAGCAAACCAAGGGACCAAATGACGGTCATGTTGGATCTAGATGTCCCATTCGCAGTGATTATTGATGACCGCCAGTCATGGGAGAGTAACAAACTACCTCAGGCCGATAACGCATCGCTGATACACAGATGGTTCAAAACTAGCGGATTGGGCATTTCAGGTCCAAACTGCAAGTTTTCCAAACCGCTAGGCAAATTATAACCATCTTCCAAGAGGAAGTGCTTGCCATAAATATATGTGCAGAAGATTTTACAGAAAGCACATCTACATATTTTCAGACAGCCAGGCGGCTTTAAAGGCTCTAAAAGCTTTCAAGTGCGTCTCAAAGCTAGTCTGGTAATGTAAGCAAACCCTAAAACAACTAGCAACACGCAACCAGGAAACTTTAATGTGGGTTCCTGACCATAGAGGCATAAAGGGCAACGAAAACGCAGACTCCTTGCAAAATAAGGAGCTGGAAAAGAGCAGACCAGCTCTTAGACATGAACAGAACAGATATTGGAACTGTCGCTGGACATTGCCCGGTAAAATACACTTGGAGCTAGCCCTAGCACGGCACCTAATGAGCCCAATGTGTTATTTCACACATGACCCTCTGCTGGCTTCGCTCGCTACGGAGGCTCAATGAAAAGGAACTAACCCAAGGCATGCACAAAATGAAGAAAAAATACTTTTTACAAACAAGCTTAAATTTTTTTTACAGACAGGAATTTAACCCCGGGCAGCCGTATCACAGGTCCAGCATCTAACCACTGAACCATCAGAGCACTTCCAGTCAATTCATTGCACCGCAAAGAAATCGGTAAACTGAAGGCTCATTAGGTGCCGTGCTAAGTTTAGCTCTAAATGTAAAATACCACCTAAAGGCAAAGCAGAAGACCAATGCAGATTTTGTAATAATGCAACTGAAACCGCAGAACATCCACTCCGTCAATGTCCAACCCAACTCTGCAAAAGGCTCAAGTACCTTGAAGGAGTACAGCTATCACCTCAAGAAGTGAGGCAACTACCTGCCAAGAAAATAATTTTGTTTGGAAGAAACCTACGTCTCTTGAACACAAATTAAGGTCTAGTCATGCACAAAATATCTGTAAAGGTATCAGTGCCGGGCGGCTGAAACTAGCCGAAACGACTCCCTAGCAATCTACAATCTTGGTATAAAGGCAACTGAATTGCGACAAGTGGCTTGCTTCTAAATATGCAGAAACAAATAATGTCAAAAATAATTTTAACAAGGACCCAGGCATGGCAGGACCAGATTGGTTTAAACATTTTTTAAAAAGAAACCTTGATCTTTCATTAAGAAAGCCAGAATCAAACTAGTGTGAACAGAATATCTGCATTCAATAAAACAGAAGTTAGTGCATTTTTCTCAAACCTGGAAAAAGTGCTGGCGAAATATAAGTTTGGGCCAGATCGAATATATATAATGTTGATGAGACAGGGTACTCAAAAACCCCAAAAGACTAAAAGAGGTCGGCATATTGTCAGTAGAACACTTACAATAATTGTTAGTAGAAAATGTTTCAGATCAAAGCCAAAAGCTATGGGCTAATAGTTGAGAAGGACACAAAAAATTACAAATAATTGACTAAATATAGTAAGCTATTATTATAGGTACATGAAAGGAGAAAATTATTAAATATTTTTGTATTACAGTTTTGAAGTGTTTTACTGGCCAATTCCCTGACCCTCACAGAGAGTCTGTTGAAAAAAACAGGCGCATCATATAGGGTTGCATTCCAAGACTTCTTAAGTCTGAGAAACCCAATTTGAAGTTTCATATGTTATCTTGCATGTATTCTGAGAATGCAAATTCTGAAAGGTTTCATATCTATCCAAGTTTTGACGTACATAGAGTAATGATTCATAAATGTATTTGGGATGGAAGAGTAAGAATCCCAAATGTTTATCACAACGCCCAATCCCAGCCAGAACTAGGACTGCCCTTCTCTGTACACTAAATACCCTAGATGCATGGAACGAATGTCCCCAAGCCAGAACGCACACATACTGAATGCACAAGAGTATGATAAGCCATATCGTTGACACTACAGTCTTCGCCAAGCCTCTCAGCACAAAGACTCCAGAAGCTTTTTGAAACATTATTTGCATGAAGTTCAAAAGTCACTTTGGGTCTAAAGTTATTCCTAAAAAACTTGACCTGGTCTAGATTATCAATGTCATTTTGCCTCATCGACAAAACATTTTTCGTTTTTCCATGGTTAAGATTGAGCTTATTAGCCACAAACCAATCACTGACACCCTCCCTCCTGCACTCAGCCAACCTCTCTCTCATTCAGCGATTCATAACCTCTGGCAGTTACGAGAAAATTGGTATAATTTGCATACAATGTAACAGTACCCTGCTGGAGGGACGATGCTATATCGTTAATATACATGAGGAACAATAACGGCCCCAAGTCTCTACCGTGCCTCACAACTCTTACGTCCAAAAGATGCTCCCTACACACAGCATATCACCTGTCTTCTGTCTGTGAGATAATTTAATTTCGAATCAACTGACATTATAGCACACGGTATAAACTGTGCTAATAGAATGTCATCGATGACCTTGGAGAGATCGCAGAATGTAGGCTCCACCAACTCCAGAGTTCGATTCCAGTGGAAAGACATGTTTTATTTGTTTTATATTACGTGTAAAACGTTTTTTCTTCATTTTGGGCATGTCATGGGTTAGTAGTAGTAGTAGTAGTAATCTCTCTATTGGGCTTTTTCGTGAGAAAATTCAGCCAGAAAAGATCTCTATCCGGCTTAGTTAGAGCTGGGGCGATCCATCCCAGATATGTTACACCTGATGGATAGAGATACTATTTTTAGAGCCCCCAGCATGTCGAGTATGTACTCCTGGGGGCTCAGACTGTTACATGCACGGCTTGTTTTAAGGTTCGAACACCACCGGCTGGAGGATCACAAACATATAAATCTGATGCTTACAGGGGCCTATCCCCGGCTGGACGTCCGTATCTTATTCGGGGAGGAAACTACCCGGTCCCTGAACGTTCACCATGAATTCCCAAAACTAACATATATGTATATGAAGCTGGAACAAAATGCCGATACCCGACACGTGCACCCTCGACCGAAGACGAAACGGAAGTGGTCATGGGTTAGTTTTGGTTGCACCCCCGTAGCGAGCGGAGGGCCATGCGTCAAGTGTAATATTAGACATTTTCGTCCACAATGTGATTCACGCGTAACTCTGAAGCTCTCTGATGTGGTACGGGTAACGCCTTGGGAATATTGGAACCGAGTATCCGGCTTCTTGACGGCTGGTATTGATCTCCTCAACCCCGAAAAATTTGCTCCCTCAGAAAACTTGATTGATAAAGCTATGCTAGAAATAAACTCACCTTCTACTACACTCGCAAAATCTAAAGAGAAAACTCCGGCTAAAACGCACCAGCCTTCGCCCCGACCTTGCCGTCAGGAAATACTGTATTAAAAAATCCAGGGATCGTATTTTACTCCGAATGCAGAGCAACTGGAAAGGATTTGAAGGGTCAACATCTGTTATTAAACTTATGCCGATTCCAAAATCCAAGAGTATCCTAGCTGCCATGTAAGAACGTGCGCGAAAAACAGCATGCAGCACCAGCACATCGTTTAAATGAGTTTGAAGAAAAACACAGGAAAAAACGAAAAGACACTGGCTTCAGTAAAGAGAAAAGTTATAAAAAAGAATGTAAAACAACAAAGAAAATGGAAGTGGTGAATAACAGAAACTAACCAAAACTAGCCCAAGGCATGCCTAAAATGAAGAAAATTTTTTTTTTAAACATCATATTAAAAATAAAAAACTTGCCTTACCACAGGAATCGAACCCGGGCTGCCGCATCGCAGACGGAGCATCTAACCACTGAGCTACGGACCAGTTGACAGCAATTCGCTAGGCTCCAATAATATGGTATTTGTCAATAATGAAATGCGCGCGCAACTCTGAAGCTCTCTGATGCGGTACGGGCAACGTATTCTGTCTCCGATTAGTACACTTGTGAATGAGAAGCGCATGATTGGCTAGCTACGTGAGGTGATGCGATGCGACCAATTGTTTGTAAGTCAGCAGATCGTCTAGGGGTCTGCATGGTTAGCCTTCACTTCGGCGACCCGGCTTCAGATCTCGTCGGTTTTGTTTTTTTTTTAAGTAAACAATTTTTTTCTTCATTTTTGGGTTTGTCTTGTGTATAGCTTGGGTTAACACTTGGTTAGTTCCCTTTATTGAAACCCGGAGCTAGCGAAGCGAGCAGAGGGCCATATACTTGCCAATTACAGGTCTTTAAATAGCATGCATTGACAAGTGCACTAGTATCTGAAATATCGCGACCCGAACGAGTTTTGTTATTTACTCTTGTCTATACCGTTTAGTGAAATGCTTTTAAGAGGCCTCGTAGTCTAGTGGTACGATTCTAGGTTTCTGATGCGGCGCCTCGCGTTCGACTCCCGTCGGTGGTAAGAGATTTTTTGTAATTTTTAAAGGTTGTTTGCTTCTTTTTTTAAATCTGGGTTAGTTCTGGTTAATTTTTTGTTGGTTGTGCCCCCCAGCGAGCGGAGGGCCATACGTGAAGTTAAGATTGACTTCGAAATTCGTTCGGTCTCGCTCGGGTTTTGCGTGGGGTTTAGCTGCTAGGGTCTAGCCGCACTAGCACGTAAACTCCAATCCCACAGGCAATATTTCATTTCGTAGTGCACTTGTGAATGCATGCTATTTAAAAACCTGTAATTGGCAAGTATATGGCCCTCTGTTCGCTTGGCTAGCTCCGGGGCTCACGAAAAGGAAACTAACCAAGTGCTAACTCAAGAAAAACCCAAAAATCGTGAAAACTGTTAACTTTTAAAAAAATCAAAACCGACGGGATTTGAAGGACAACCATGCAGACCCCTAGACCATCTGCTTTTACAAACAACTATTTGCATCGCGAAGACATGCGCCACCTCTCGTAGCTTGCCAATCACGCGCCTCTCATTCACAAGTGCACTATGAACTGAAATCTCGCATCAGTCAAGTGAGCGATTTGCAGCGAACGCAAAGCGCTGGCGATGCCGATGCCGTACGAAAATTTAATATAGTCGCACGGCATCGCCACTGATTCGCGTTCGCTGCAAATCGCTCACGTAATGATTGACGTTTCGCGCATGCGTTGTTTAATGCTTAAATTTGTATGTTTACATTATCACTTCATGCAATGGTCTCTGCTCGCTCCAGAAAGAAAACTAGGAAGATTAACCAAAGCTAACATAAAATAAATAAATAAATAGAAAAGCTTGTAGGAGCCGGATATCTTACCCATTGCTCTTGCATTCTAAACGAGAGCCTTACCACCTGAGCCAGAGGCTTTCACATACCTGCTTTTTTCAAAGTGTCATACAAATGCAGAGTGAAAAAATGACAAGTAGCTGCGTGCAGGGTTATTGACTATATTTGGACCAATATATTACTTTTTTTACTTAAAGGATTAGAAAAACGTTTAAATTAGGGAAGTTGTAGGATTTCGTTCAAAGCACTTGAATTGGATATCAGAAAAAACAAACAAACGTCGTAAAGCCGTCAAAAACGATAACTTTGTTTTTTTTAATGGAATACCCTGTGTATTATTGCATATTTGGATTGTGCGAAAAAGTCTAGACATATTTCACAAATAAGTCCTATACCTATATTGACAGTTGAAAATCGACCATTTCCCAAGACAGCTTGTAAAAGCTAAACGGCTGAAGATAGAACAAAACGGTTTGCACTTTCCTGTATTGGTTTTTCATAAGCTATCGTATGACACTAACTTTACATTTAACCAGAGGTTAAAATATCCGGGATAAATTTACACACGTCCATTTTCCCAAGATTTACCCTCATATCGCCGTAAGATGTTTACACATCCAAAGATTTAATCGTTAGAAAAGATGTAAGATTCGATTGACGTACTGCATTTTTTTATTATTATTTTCCTGATTTTGGGCATGCCTTTGCTTTGGTTAGTTTGGATTAGTTTTATTTTGTTGCGCCCGGAGCGAGCGGAACCCGTGCTATTCGTGAATCTAAAATAGTAAACAAACGGACAAACGCTTAATGCCAATTATATATACTACAAGTGAAGGTTTTCATGATTTCATCATTTTACTCAAGCGCGAAGCTTCCGGCACGATATTGAAGGGGTGTACGCAGATCCTTGTGAAAACAACATCGACGGGGTTGGGGTGGTAGGCGACTCCGAGACCCCGGTTACAGGCCTTCAGAGTTGCTCACGTATTACATTGTTGACAAACACCATATCTTTATGATCTAGGAAATTGCTTTCAAGTGGTCTCGTAGTTCAGTGGTTGGATGCTGTATTTCTGTTACGGCGCCGGTGGTTAGGGCTTAATTCCAGTGGTAAGACATGCTTTTTTTAAAGATGTTTGTAAAAAGTTTTTTTTTTCATGAATTTGGGCATGCCCTGGGTTTATAGTTTGGGTTAGTTTTGTTTGGTTGCGCCAGGGAGCGAGCGGAGGGCCATGCCTGAAATGAAAAATAAAACAACTCTGAAGGCCTGTGACCCGGTCCACGCAACGGCTTGTGGTTGCTGTTTCCCTGCTATAGTTTGCCCCTTATTTATCTATGGCTATAATCGGAACTCGCGTCTACCTACCCCAAATTTTCGACCTTCGGACCTGCCCATTTGGCAGCAGCCCGGTGTTGTTCGTATATTATATTTTTTCTTCAAACGTCAGTAAATCCGTCATTACTCGACTGTGTAGGCGGCCGTGAAGTTTCGTTTTTCCTCCGCCGGAGCTTTACTTTTCACTTTTCCGCCGGCGGAGGTAAAAGTGTTGTCATAGCAACATAGATACAATACAAACAGACAACAAAATAAGCGTCAACAACTCAAGATTTATTAAACTACAATTTGTATTTATCACTCAATTTGTGACTGCATTTCTAAAAATCACTAATTTAGGAACAAATTGGTTATTATTTAATCGAACTTACTCAATAACTGCTTATCAATACGGAATTAAAACGCAATCGGAGACGCAATCTTTAAAAAATAATTATTGTTGACAGTGTCCACTGACAGCTTTATGTTACAAATTCACCGACACCGGTCTAAGCAAGGCCACCTACGACCGTGGTCTAAGCCACCTTGCGAACCCATTTATCTTTAATAATAATTAGATATTATTACTATTAAAAAGAGATGTTTTTGCATTAATTTGTCGACATTTGAAGAAAAAACAGCATATTTTATTTGGAGGAAAAGTTACTTTTCAAGGCGCTTGCTCTCTATTACCAATTAAACACGAGCGCACCATGAAAAGTATCACTTTTCCTCCATATAAAATAATATACTATTACTTCACGCGTGTCCCTCCGCTCGCTTCGGAGAGTAAACAAAACAAAACTAACCTATGGCAATGTCCAAAATCAAGAAAAAAGAACTGAAAAATATATGAAATAGCACGTACGCATGCGTGAAGGCTCAAAATGGTAGGTAGACGCGAATATAATCGGAGACATCGATTTCTTCAAACTAATTAGACTCTAGCGCTAGCGGAGGACCTCTGTCCCTCCCTTTGAATATAAAAATAAAATCAAATATTGGTGACGAGAATGGTTGTTGCATATGGACAACGTTGTGTTTGTTACCATAACCTTTAAATTTCAATTCAAATAAACTCCTGTTTTCTTTATATATTCGAGCTCTTTTTTATATATTATCTATGATTCGAGCAAATACAGAATCAAAAAGACCAAAGATACTTACCTCTGTGAAAAGTTACACCTAATTGTTTATTTTTTGGCGTCACGGAACAACCACAACATGCACAACTAACCATTTTTGTTATTAGTGTTGTTTTGATAAATACACAGCACTATTTTCACTGTTTTAGTCTATTTTTGCAAATATTGAACTATTTAAAACATAAAACTGTAAAATTTCCTAATATTACTTTGTAAAAACACCATCCGAAACTCACAGCGTACAACCGAAACAGTGAGTCATACTTGATTGTTCAACATGACCGATTCTGCCACCCGTGTTTGGCATCGGCAAAGACCGTCACTCCTTACTTTCTTTTTATATTCAAACGTCCCTCCCATCCACCCTTACGTTTGACTTCTCTTCCATGTCTTCGTGTGCAACCAGTTGTTTCTAAGTCCGCAGATGGTCTAGGGGTCTGGATGATTAGTCTTCACTTCGGCGACCCGGGTTCAAACCTCGTCGGTTTCTTTTTTTTAAGATTATATTTCTAAACAGTTTTTTTGTTGATTTTTAGGTTTGTCTTGGATTAGCACTTGGTTAGTTTCGTTTTCGTGAGCCTCGGAGCGAGCGGAGGGTCATGCGTGAAGTGAAATATTACTTGTTACTTTCTACGATATATTTTGCTTTATCTAACTAAAAACCAGGATATATTTAACAAAAGCCGTATTATAGTGGATATACAGTAGCTTTTTCCGCGAATACATTCCACTGCATTGAATACTTTGACAATGTATTGTCAAAGATTCAATACATATTATAACAGAGCGTAAGGGTGGACCTAGACTCTAGTTTCGGATGAATGGGTGGACGCTAGACTCTAGTTTCAAACTATATCGTATCTCATTCCATGATACAATAGGTTCGTTCTAGCAGCGATTTCATACCAAAACCAAGCCATCCGGAGTTTGCGCATTGCAATATAAGCGACCCTTAAATCGCTATGCGCAAACTTCGAATGGCTTGGATTTGGTTTTAAATCGCTGCTAGATCAAACCTAATAACTCTCCTTGTTATTGTATCATGTCTCGTTCAAAACATGATAGACAGGCGGCCCACGAGTGTGCTTACCATGTTTGGTAAGCACTGATTTTTTCCTTATACAATGACACATCACCAGATTAACAGTACCATTAGGCTCTCCAGTTTATGGTGTCAATGGATGCTTACCTTAAACCGCTATTACCGTATCTGCCAGGTCTGACTCAAGGTATATTGGCACGTGACGAAATCATCCATTTCCATTGTCTTAACAGGACGATCTTACATTAAGGAAGATTTACCCTTGTGCGTGAATTTAAAATTTATTTTTGTGTACACAATTTTTTAAAGTATTTTTGATTTTCTTACGAAAACACACACATATTTTCAAAATTGAAATCGGTTATAAGAATTTAAATATTTGAACAATTATTTCAATCACCTATAAAGGTCAGAGTTCTAAAATTAAATGGCATTATTTTTTCATATAACGAGTGGAATGAAACTCAATTTCAGTAAAAAAACCTGAGCAAAATTGCGTCCAAAAGCAAAGCCTGTCTGAGAAATATGTTTAGTTTCTGTGTAAAGTCGTGTATGGCGGTCTTCGCTACACAGAACAGAAAGTTGTACGATTTCCAATTGAGGTTGTTTAACAATGTGCGCAAGGGATTATAATACCTACTATCAAAGATCATTGAAGAAAAAATAAAAAAATCAAAAGTTCTCCTATATTAACAACATAAACAGTGCTCACAGAAGTATGGAGATCTAAGAGTAGTAGTACGCCTCAACTCAAATGTAAAATAAATCAGTAAGTATTTATTAATATTGTACAAATTAATATACAAATAAAATGAAAACTGTATAGCTTTACAACTTTAATCCTCCATTTTTGTTTTTCTTCGAAAGTTAATACTTATCCGATTCTGGCGAACGGATCAAAAATGAATCCGAGCGCCAGACCAAAATCATCCTTAAAATTAGCAATTTTTATTATAATGTATACACTATTCATTTATTTATACGCGGCAGGGGTGCCCCGGGAGACGGGCGTCATGGAATCAGCCAAGAAGTTTGCTCACGTGTTATTTAACACTGGTCGACCTTCGAGCTTACTGTAATCCAGGTGAAACTCTTTCGCAACCTGAAACAAATATCGTATTGGTCAGGAACCGATCAGTTTGTATTTACCCTTAACTTGTTTGATTTCAAACCAAAAAGGAAATTCAATACCATGCACGTATTGACTGAACCATAAATAATAAGCATAGAATGTGATATTCCCGGAAAAACCTTTTAATTCTTGGAGCATTTTTAATTTTTTTTAATACTCCATATCTCGTTTATCAGCATATAAATCCACTTCTTACCTTTCTCCAACTTTGGACGTCAAAGAAGTAGTACGTGCCTCTCTCATATGTGTTAGTCTTTTCAAGAAGAACCACTCCGGGTACTTGCGTGATCCACACTTTCTCTTCCATGTGGTACCTCCACTCTCGACTATACCTGAAAGAAGACCACACTCGGTTTTATCAAATAATTTTCTGATCCAAGTATTTTCTCCTCAATCGTTCCGCAAGTAGGAAATAAATATACAATTCTTAAGTATGAGAGATTACAAAGAATATCAGGCGCACTGTATTCATATTGTAAACTAATGATTCTATTTAGAAAAAGGACAATCAGTCTAAAGTTTGAACTTGGTTAACGTATTCAAAGTAAAGTTTAAAAAAGACCCGTCAACATTAGCCGCTTAGTCGTTAATAGACACACATTTGTTTTTAAATGAAGCGAGTTTACGACCTCTATCACCATCCGAGCTTCTACAGTGTAAGGAGCTACCAAACATGAAAGAGCATAGAGCAATTGCAACAAGCCCTATTTTTCTATAAAAAATGGCAACGTACAC
Organism: Pissodes strobi; assembly: GCA_016904865.1. Taxonomy (NCBI): domain Eukaryota; kingdom Metazoa; phylum Arthropoda; class Insecta; order Coleoptera; family Curculionidae; genus Pissodes; species Pissodes strobi. The sequence continues at coordinate 58,053 of MU185081.1, forward strand.
ACATTCAGTTACACTGCGCGTCATTTTATTATTTCAACCAGTATCAGAGAAAGTATTGATAATAGTTGGCTTGGTTAGTCATTACTAACAATGGCCAAGTTCATTCTATAGGCCCAGATAAATCCACACCAGATGCGAAACCTCCCGACTAACGCATGAAACAAGAATTCGTTTAAAAATCCACCTCCTTGGGATGGCCAGCCGTCCCAAGATATAGTTAGGGCAAGCTCTAGTGTGATTCTAAACGCGAGCCACGCGAGTCTTGTGATTTAGGCCGAGCGCGATACGAAAAATAATTAGTCTTTATTTTATTTTTGTTAGAAATGCCTGGTTGTAAGTGCCTTTATTTGAATTGTTCTACTAGAATTATTTAAATTACCCCGCTATCCTGAAAAGCATGTATAAATGTTGTTTACTGCACAGTCCCGCCCACTTATTTCCAAAATTATTGCATATTCTAAAATCGAATGAGCGCGAAATTCAATTAAATCTGAAAACTGGCAGATACAATGTTATAGTTAAATCTTTTTTAAATCCAACTAATGTTATACAGTGTCCGCCAGAATATTGGCCCCATATGGATTTTTTTTTTATTATTATGATATCGGAACTTTTGTTTTAATCAATCTATTCTGCATGTCTGACAATCTAAAAATGCATTTTAACATTGAAAATGTTTCTGTTTTCCTAGTATGGGGCCTCAAATCGGCAAAAAGTGCATGCTACATTATTTGCATTATAAGATCCTTCACACAAATAGTGCACTATATAAAAATCGCCTTCTCCTATTGGTCGATCCGTATGGCCCTCCGCTCGCTACGGGGGCTCAAGAAAAGGAAACTAATCAGGTGCTAACCCAAGACATACCCAAAAGCAAGAAAAAAACTGTTTAGAAACCTAATCTTAAAAAAAAAATAAAAAAAGTCGCCACGGGGTTTGAACCCCGGCCATCCAGGTGAGACCCAACGATCTAAACCTCTACACCACGAGAGCTCTTGACAGAAAACGATTGCATCACGAAGACATATTATAATACGAGATGGATCGACCAATAGGAGAGGTCGATTTTTATATAGTGCACTATTTGTGTAAATGATCTTAAAATGCACATTATTGGCCACATTCATGACGTCATACGCGTGAGAGATCGTGTTAGTTTGTTTATTTAAACCTTAATTTGATTATAACGTATCGGAATCGATTCAAATGACTAAAATAAATTGGAACTAACTGACACTAACCGAAAGTGTATTGAACGATTAACCAAAACTAACCAAATGCTCCAAAACGGGCTAAAACGTACCGGAACAGGATACAAAAATTAAAGTAAGTTAAAACTAATCAAAACGATCCGAATTTTGGCGACTAGCCAAAATTAACCGAAAACATTAAATTTGATTATAACACATATGAAATATATATAATATAACTAAAATAAATTGGAACTAACTGAAACTGTCCGAAAGTTGATTGGACCACTAACCAAACTAACCATAAGCGTCAAAACGGTCTAAAACCTATTGGAACAGATTACAAAAATTAGTAAAGTAACCAAACCGAACCGAATTTTGGCGACTAACAAAAACAAACCACAAACATTAAATTTGATTATAACGTATCGGAACCAGTTCAAGTGACTAAAATAATTTGGAACTAACTGAAAGTAACCGAAAGTTGATTGAATGACTAACCAAACCAACCAAAGGTAAGTAAAAACACCAAAACGGGCTAAAACTTATCAGAACAGATTACAAATGTTAAGGTAAGTTAAAACTAACCCAAATTAACTGAATTTTGGCGACTAACCAAAACTAAACAAAAACATTAAAATTGGTTATAACGTAGCGGAACCGGTTCAAATGACTAAAACATATTAAAACTAACTGAACTTTACCGAAAGTTGATTGAACGACTAACTAACCAAAAGTATCCAAAAGCACCAAAACGCATCGAAATAGATTAAAAATATTGAAGTAAGTTAAAACTAACCCAAATTAACCGAATTTTGGTGACTAACCAAAACTGACTAGAAACATTAAAAATGCTTATTTATAATTTGAACCGATTCAAATGAGGTAAGTTGAAACTAACTTTAATTATCCGAATTTTAGTGACTAACTAAAATTAACCAAAACATTAAAATTGGTTATAACGTATCGGATCCGGTTCAAATGACTGAAATAAATTAAAACTAACTAACATTAACCAAAAGCTGATTGAATGACTAACCAAAACTAATCAAAAGTAACCATAAACATCAAAAAGGGCCAAAACGTATAAAACTGATTAAAGGTATTAAAATAAGTAACTAACCCAAAAAAACCAAATTTTGGCGACTAACTAAAATGAACCAACATATTAAAATTGATTATAAAGTATCGGATCCGGTTCAAATGACTGAAATAAATTAAAACTAACTAAAACTAATCGAAAGCTGATTGAATGACTAACCAAAACTAATCAAAAGTAACCATAAACACCAAAAAGGGCTAAACGTATCGGAACTGATTAAAGGTATTAAAATAAGTAACTAACCCAAATTAACTGAATTTTGGTGACTATCTAAAATTAACCAAAATCATTTAAATCGGTTATAACGTATCGGAACCTGTTCAATTGACTAAAATAAGTTGGAATTGGCTGAAAGTAACCGAATGTTGATTGAATGACTAACCAAAACTAACCAAAAGTAAATAAAAGCACCAAAACCGACTAAAACGTATCGAAATAGATTAAAAATATGGAAGTAAGTTAAAACTAATACAAATTAACAGAATTTTGGTGACTAACCAAAAACACTAAAATTGGGTATAACGTATCGGTACTGGTTCAAATGATTAAAATAAATTAAAACTAACTGAAATCAGCCGAAAGTTGATTGAATGACTTACCAAAGCTAACCAAAAGTAACGAAAAGCACTAAAAAGGGCTAAAACACATAAGAACAGATTGAAAATATTAAGGTAAGTTGCAACGATCTTAAATTAACCGAATTTTGGCGACCAACTAAAATTAACCAAAAACTTTAAAATTGGTTATAACGTATCCGAATCGCTTCAAATGACTAAAATAAATTAATAGTAACTAACACTAATCGAAAGCTGATTAAATGACTAACCAAAACTAATCACAAGTAACCAAAAACCGGTTCCGATACGTTATAACCAATTTGAATGTTTTTGGTTAATTTTAGTTAGTCACCAAAATTCGGCTAATTTAAGTTAATTTCAACTTACTGTAATGGTTTTAATCTGTTCTGATATGTTTTAGCCCTTTTTTGGTGCTTTTGGTTACTTTGGATTAGTTTTGGTTAGTCGACCAACCAACTTTCGGTTACTTTCAGTTAGTTTTAATTTATTTTAGTCATTTGAACTGGCTCCTATCCGTTATTACCAATTTTGCTGTTTTTGGTTAGTTTTGGTTAGTCATTCAATCAACTTTGGGTTACTTTCAGTTAGTTCCAATTTATTTTAGTCATTTGAACCGGTTCCGATACGTTATAACCAGTTTAAATGTTTTTGGTCAATTTAAATTAGTCGCCGAACATCGGTTAATTTCAACTTACTTTAATATTTTTAATCTGCGCCTATACGTTTTAGCCCTTTTTGGTGCTTTTGGATACTTTTGGTTAGTTTTGATTATCTAATCGTTCAATCAATTTTCGGTTGATTTCAGTTAGTTTTAATTTATTTTAGTCATTTGAACCAGTTCCGATACGTTACAACCAATTTTAATGTTTTTGGTTAGTTTAGGTTAGTCGCCAATATTCGGTTAATTTGGGTTAGTTTTAATTTACTTTAATACTTTGAATCTGTTCCGATACATTTTAGCCCGTTTTGGTGGTTTTAATCGCTTTTGGTTAGTTTTGGTTCAATCAACTCTCGGTTACTTTTAACTAGTTACAATTTATTTTAGTCGTTTGAATCGCTTCCGATATGTTATAATTAAATTTAATGTTTTTAGTTAGTTTTGGATAGTCCTTAAAATTCGGCTAGTTTTGGTTAGTTTTAACTTATTTCAATGTTTGTAACCTGTTCCAATACGTTTTAGCCCGTTTTGGTGCTTTTGGCTAGTTTTGATTAGTTGTTCAATTAACTTTCGGTTAGTTTCAGTCAGTTCCAATTTATTTTAGTAATTTGAACCGATAAACAAACTAACACGATCTCTCATGCGTATGACGTTATGTGGCAAATGTAGCATGCACTTTTTCACGATTTGAGGCCCTATATAGCAGAAACATTTTCAATGTTAAAATAACCTTAAATCGGCATACATTAAAGCGTATTAGGGGAATTTCTGTAAAAGTCAGTGCAGCCATAATAACACAATATTTCCATGACCGCCTATTGGGATAAAATGAAAGTGAATGGCTATTGCAAATTTTAATTTTTCCTGAACCAGACCACCAGCAAAACACGTTTTCATTTAATTGGTGCAGACCAACTATTTTAATTTTGAAAAACAATTCTATAATCATACCCAGATTATTTGGTGCAGGCCGCGTATAACCGCCACGTCAAGGTTAAAGTTGGCTGGCGAGGAATTTGCCGACCTTTTGCATCTAGTGTGGGTTTATCTGGGCTATAGGAGTGTGACAATAAAAATCACCTTTTCGACCATTTATCACAAAGTCAAATTATTGTTTTTATTAAAAGCAGATAATCGCAAGTACGGGTAGGGGATAAGACGAAGGTAAAGCCACAGAATAAGAAACAATCAGAATACACCGACAGAAAGAGAGGGAGCGATGCTTTGGAAGAAATTGGAAGAACGTATTGGCACAAACCCATGTTTAACGCAAAGCACGGGCGGTCGAGGTCATAGCGGCCGGTATCGGATCTCTCTTTCTGTTCTTATTCTGATTGTTTTATTATTCTGTGGTAAAGCTGTGTGTGTATTCAACCATATTGTGTATTCAACGATGACAATATAAAATATCAAGAGTATTGTTTCAAAAGTATTCACACATCCGGATCTAAAATTACAAATCAGGTCTGCACAGTTGTAATAGAAACTAACAAATCAATTCTTAAAGAACTAGATACGCAAAAGGCATCAGGACCGGACGGAATACCTGCCATCGTGTTAAAGAACTGCGCCAACGAACTAACACCCGTTTTTCCAGGCTTTTTTCTCTGTCTCACGGAAAATGGATTTACCCATCTTTTTGGAAAGTCGCTCGAGTGCAACCTGTTCCAAAAAAGGCAAGAAAACCACGCCCTCAAACTATCGCCCAATTGCCTTGCTTCCAATAGTCTCCAAAGTCATGGAACATGTAGTCAATCAGCAACTACTCAAGTACCTCGAGAACAACCGAATAATCAGCGACAATCAATACGGCTTTCGCAAAGAGAGATCGACAGGAGATATGTTGGCCTATGTCACTCATATATGGAGTAGGGCGATTGAGAACTACGGAGTCTCGAGCGATTGCGTTGGATATTTCGAAGACATTCGACAGAGTTTGGCATGACGGACTGTTGAACAAACTGCCGTCCTTCGGACTGCCACCCTCTCTCTGCAGCTGACTTGCCAGTTTGCTTAAGAACCAATCTCTGCAAGTTGCAGTTGATGGACACATCTCACACACATTCACCATTAACGCAGGCGTGCCTCAGGGCGCAATACTTTCACCAACACTGTTCCTCATCTATATTAATGACCTGCTGACCGAAACGAATAATTCTGTTTACAGTTTTGCAGATGACAGTACCCCTGTCTCCCACTTTATATCAGAAAAACCGTTACCAGCGACTGAGACTTATCACCGCAGACAGGAGCAGATTACAGCAATTAATGAAGACCTGGAGAAAGTTCAAACTTCGGCGACAGAAATTTGGTCCAGTTCAATGCAGCAAAGACCCAAGCAGCCAAGTTTACCAAGAGGGCCAAAACGGCGGGCCCTGACATCATTAAGGCAGGATCGACCATTCCTTCATCCTCGTTAATTGGACTGTTGGGTGACTCGGTCAACAGCAATATGTCCTGGCATGACCACGTTGATAACATCGCAAAATCCCAGAAGCTTGGTGCGCTATTTCGCAAAAAAAAACTGTGTCACCGCAGCAGTTGCTCTCGCTCTACAAAGCGCAAATAAGACCGTACTTAAAATATTGCTCACACATCTGGGGTGCCGCACCAAAGCACACCCTAAAGCTGCTGGATCCGATTCAGAAGAGCTGTGCGTCTCGTCGGCGACCCGGAGTTTACACCGCAGACATGTGGCCGAGAGGTCCCTGTTTTACAGACACTTTCACAGCAGATGTTTCCAGGATTTGGCCCGCCTCATCCCGACCTGGCAACTCAGGTCAGACAGTCACGACAGACGGCAAGAGCGCACTAGTTTGTCGCACAACTGGAAACACCTAGAAGGTCGCTTTATAAGAACTCCTGTGTCGATCAACATCTTCGCACATAAACCGCCCGTCGAGCGCCATAGGATCTCCCTTTAGTGTGTGCCACTGCCATAAGAAAAATTAGAATAAGGATACAATGCACAAATATTTCTTCACGCTTTTGTCCGGTAGAAATAAAAAAGGCTAGAATTCTCAATACGACCAGATAAATCTCGTCCATAACTTAGACTCAGTGTGGAGGTAACTTTTTCCATTTCGTCATTTCAATTCAAATCAAACAGTTTTTCATTACAGTCGTGTTTTGGTCCCACTTTCAAATTTTAGGCTTTCATTTATTTCTTTACTTATTTACATTATTTATTATTGAATGTGATTTTATTTTATATAAAGTTGATTGTATCTTTTGCAGCTTTATTGTTTAAGTTTTTATAAATTTAGATAATCAATTAGGTGGTTATTTGTAAGTAAACTAAGACTGACGACGCTTAAACTTAAACATTTGATTGTTTGTAACCAGTTGCATAACAAATAACGAGATTGATTGGTTATTGTTTCAATGAAAGTTCTCAACAGTTCTGGTTTATTTACACTATAAATGTAAAGTTCCGTCTAAATTACTTATTCTCAATAATCGCCTTATAAGTAAAACACATTTTTACTTACAGTTCACTAGCTGCCGCAATTTGAAGTACATCACCTACACTGGTGTAAAACATGAAAATATTATTG
>MU185081.1:65147-96516 GCA_016904865.1 Pissodes strobi
GTGTAAAACATGAAAATATTATTGTATGTGATTTTATTTTATTTAAAGTTGACTGTAGCTTTTGCAGCTTTATTGTTTAAGTTTTTATAAATTTAGATCATTAATTGGGTAGTTATTTGTAAGTAAACTAAGACTGACGACACTTAAACATTTGATTGTTTCTAACAAATAAAGATATTGATTGATTGGTTATTGTTTCAATGAAAGTTCTCAACAGTTCTGGTTTATTTACACTATAAATGTAAATTTCCGCCTAAATTACTTATTCTAAACAATCGCGTTATAAGTAAAACATATTTTTACTTACAGTTCAGTAGCTGCCGCAATTTGAAGTACATCGCCTACACTAGTGTAAAACATGAAGAATAACACATCCTCTTTATATATATTCAACTTCATTGGTGCGAGTTTATTCCTGCAAATAGAAAATGATTAATTAGAACGTATGGTCAGGAAAGAAGCACTCGTGTACCGAAATAATGAAAGCATGCGGAAACTTTCCACTAGTTACATTTATTTAGAGAAAAACAGCACTAACTGCATCCCGCAATAAAAGTCAGGACATCTGACTGACCACCTAAATATTTTGGAACTCGATTAGAGTTTGCGACCAAACCAAAGGATACACTTCAAGTTGAATTAGACTTAACATCCTTCACAAGTGGCTATCGCGGGCCAATATTACAAGGGAAGCGTTATCGCAGATGGAAAGATATTCGTTTATCTTTATACAAACCTATCTATCAAAGATGCAATCTCAGGGTCCCGATTTAAGATCTCTAGATCCACGAGGAAAAACCCAATCATCTTCCAATAGGCTAATCTGCTTATAAAAAGATCTACAGGGAGTTAGAATTTATATTCTTGGACAGAAACTTTGAAAGCTGTAGGGTCTAAATTTCAAGAAAAATTACTTTTAGAATGACAAATATAATAAACTATTGTAGAAAGAGGGCGCTCCATTTTAAATCGAAAATAGCCTGCGAGGATCGTATCTCCTCCAATCAACTAAATTATTTCAATTTATTTCAATTTCAATTTACTCATTTATTGTCTAACAGGAAAATCCCAACTAAATTATTTCAATTTATTTCAATTTCAATTTATTCATTTATTATCTAACAGGAAAATCCCAATACAAAGACAATCAAAGCATTATGAGTAATCATATAGAACAGATACACTAAGCAAAAAAAATACAAGAAAAACAAAAAACAAAAAAAGAGAATAAAGAAAGAAGCTCAAATAAATATCTTAAAAAGATAAATTTAAAAAATACGCTAAAAAATGCCTGAATTTACAAAACAAAAAAAAGAAAAAAAAAAAAGAATAAAGAAAAACCCAAGGCAACCTACCACTAATCAAATCAATAATTTAACAGTTACAAAGCCAAAATCATTCGAGTAATTTTCTTTTTGAAGAAAGTTAAGGTGCCATTAAACAGATCAATATCATCGTTGTCCTGTAAAATATTAAACCATGCACAGACACGATATAGAGGTGCATTCCGTGCTAAGTTAGTCGGTATACTTTCTAGATAAAATTTAAGGTGCTTCCTTGTAGGCTTGGGAGGAACAAAAAGTTTAACTCATTTAAAAGTTCAGGAGCATCAATTTTGTAGTTGCGTAATTTGAATAAGAAAAGCAGACTACTTAGAATAGCACAGTGGTTAAGAGATAAAAAATTAAATCTTTGTAAAAGTAACTGTTGGATATATGCCATCTAATTTAAAGCTTAGATATTTTAAAAACCTCCGCTGCACATACTCGAGCATGTCTACACGTACATCTTAGCTAGGGGGCCATACCATAGCTGCATAAAGCAATTTAGACTTGACTATTATATAGAGTGATAAGGCTGTCTGAGTCTTTAAATTCTCTTGTTGATCTGAATATAAAACCTGTCTTCAGGGAGAACTTAACAACCTAATTGTGCACCACAGTGTTAAAGCATCAATGTCTTTCTGTAGTTGAGAACAATCGTCAATAGTTTCTATAAATCGAAATAGTTGTAAGTCGTCTGCAAATAATAGACAATCATTCGAAACACTAACAGTAATGCCATTGACAACGATAGAAAAGATTAGTGAGGGGCACCGCTTAAGGTTAGATAACAGTAGGACTTGAAACCATTAAATTCAACAAACTGAGAGCAATCACTAAGATATGAAGTAAATAATTTAGCAAGGCCATGATGAAATTCCATAGCGAGCATTTTTTGAATAAGACCATGGTCGTCAAAGGCCTTCGAAAAATCAGTATACACAACATCCAGTTGCTTCCTCTTTCCAACTGCTTTATATGCTTTTTGTAAGAAACATGTAAGATTTGTTATTGTTGACGTTTTACAGAAGAAACCATGTTGTTCTGACGAAATTTGGTTATTTAATTAGTGAAACAAGCTGTTGTAGACTCACACCTCAAAGGCCTTGGACAAACTGGTCAGAATGGAGACAGGTCTATAATTTTCGATATTTTTGGTTGAACCGCTCTGATCTGATGTACTGGATATATTTTAGTAATTTTCCAGAGCTCTGGAAAAGTACAAGTTTTTACGGCTAAGTTAAATATATGATGTAGGGGTGTCATAAGACAATCTGAACAATCACGAAGAATAAAAGAAGGAATCCTGTCATGTCCCGCTGTGAGTTTGTTTTTCATCCTTTCCAGTGTAGTCTTTAACCTCATTCACTGTTAAAGGGTAGAGTATTATATTTTGGGAGTCAGCGTCACCACTAGCATAAGTAGAGGGAGGATCTGGGGATTGTATATAGGCACTTTCAAAGAAATCGGCAAAGGCATTGACAATTTTTTGAGGTGCCTCGAGGGTAGACTGACCACGAATGATAGAACCACGTAAGCGAGATTTATCCCGCACATGTCTAAAATATTTCCAGAACTTATATCTAACTCTCAGTTAGATGCTAACAAATTAAATTCCTTCTACTAAACTGAGTCAGGTCATCCCAGTCACCTTAACTGAACCTTTATCCCTCTTACAGGGAGGGACTGGTGAGTCTTTTTACTTTACACCTGTAAGAGCCAAAGAAATTGAGGATGTCTTGCGAGAAATAAAAAATAAAAATTCTTCAGGCTGGGATGGCATCTCCACTAAGGTCCTAGCTAATCTACCCATATCAGCCCTTACTATATTGGCTGACTGTGTGAACGCTTCTTTTTTAAATGGTGAATTCCCTGATATACTAAAGAAGGCTATTGATATTTTAATTTTTAAGCAGGATGAAGATACTGCTGTCAATTCCATTGCTGCCTTTAAATCAGAATGTTATCTTTTTTGCAAAAGCAAATTTTGCTAAATAAAAACCAATTTGGTTTTCAGGGCAAGAAGAGCATTAGTGATGCGGTCTTCAATCAACTGGAGAGCCTTTATTTGGGCCTGAATGGGGAAGAGAAGGCTGCGGCGGTGTTTTGTGATTTTTCCAAGGCATTTGATTGTGTGGAATACTGCTGCAAATACTGTCTCGTTTAGGGTTTTGGGGACGTGCTTTGTCTTGGGATGAGTCATATCTGGCTAATAGCAAGCAGGGGGTTCCCCAGGTATCGGTGGTTGACGCCTGCTGTTTCTCATCTACAATAATGACCTAGCTTCCATCAACATTACTGGATCCTTTACACTGTTTGCTGATGATACCACAATACTGTGGCTAGGAACGGATAACGCTACTTTGGGTGAAACCATAAAAAATATATTGGAATTATAAAGGACTGGTGTGATGCAAGCAGGCTTACTTTTAACATAGGCAAAACTAGTCTTATGACATTTAGGGGAGCCACTCCAAATCTCTCACCGAATGGGAAAACTATTGAAAATAAAGACTGCGCTACATTTTTGGGAGTTTTTACTGACTCCAAATTGAAGTTTGATATCCATATTAGTATGTTGAGAAAAAAATTGGCCTCGGCTTGCTATGCCATTAGATTGGTTCGCAATGAACTTGAGGCAAAAACGTCAAGAAATATTTACTTTGTCTTGGTAGAGTCTCGTTTGAGATATGGGATTCAGTTTTAGGGCTTCGGTAGAGGGCATCTCATACAGTCTGTTTTTGTATTACAGAAGCGTGCAGTGAGATGTTTATGCGGGGCTCGTTCCGGAGATCACTGTAAACCGCTGTTTATTAGGGAGGGGATAACTTGTATTTTTATCCTTATGACAGATGAGTTGATCTGCAAAAAGTACAAGGGATGTAATGACTCGAGTTCTAATGCTTTATGCTTGGTTCTATTTTAGAATGGTTGAGGTCCTTTTTGTCAGATAGATGTCAAAAGGTTCATTTTGACAATAGTGGATCAGAGGAGCTGTGTGTCAAAGTAGGTGCACCACAGGGCTCGGTTATTGAACCCTTGCTCTTCCTCTTATATGTAAATGACATCATCACTAGTCAAGTTTGGCAAGTGCACATCCTTCGCTGGTGACACCACTCTTTTTGGCATTGTAAAGACATAAGCATTCTCATGGAAATGGCAAATCAGGATCTAGCCAATGTTAGAGAAACTGTCTGTCTTTTAATGTGTCAAAAACAAATATTTTAAATTTTAAATGTGTCTTAAGTGATGTTTGTTTGAGTTCTCAAGCTGTTAGTATTAATAATTGTAATAAATTCCTAGGCTTAGTCATTGACAAGTTAAAGTTTGATCCGCATATTGAGCAATTGTGCTCTAAGCTGGCATCAGGCTGCCTTGCTATAAAAACAGTTCAGAGCAACCTAAATATATCTGTAGCTAAAGATGCCTATTTTGCACTGGTTGACTCTCACTTGCGTTATGGGGTTTGTTTTTGGGGGCATTCATCTGCCTACTTTTTTAAATCAGTGTTTGTTTTACAGAAGCGTGCCCTAAGAATTCTTTGTGGACTTAAGTATAAGGACTCTTGCAAGCCTCACTTTATCAATCAAAAAATATTGACCCTCCCAGCAAATTTTATACTCGAGACTGCTTGCACAAGAAGTATTCTTTCATAATCCATTCAGCTAATATAAATACCCGTTGGCCTTTCAATATAAATTTACCAATACCCTCCTCATCTTTAACCCAAAACTCGATGTTTTATAAAAGTAAAAATATGTTTAACCACCTCAAACAGCCACTGCGTAAGATTGTAGTACATACATTAATTAGAAGGGAGGTGAAGAAAATTGGTTTTGAAACTATTTTACTTAGTTTTAGGATTGTTATGTTATGATTTACATTTTGTGTTATTTTTTTTTATTCTCCTTTATTGCAGCTTTGTTAATAGCATAATGTGTTTAATAACAATAAAGCTTTATTTGACTTTGACTATGTATGAATGCCAGTACATGATGAGAGAATTGAGGGCAATGAAATGCAGCTAGATAGAGAAGGTAGAAAAACCCCATGCTACGAACCAGAAACATTCTGTGGAATCAAAAGAACCCCTATTGGCAGAAAGTATCCTACGGTTTTGATGATCCAGGACAAGATTAGTTGAATAGAGTAATCTCTCTTCCTAACAAGCTGTTAGATCTTTGCAAGGATGAACTTTGTGACCGGATATGTCCCTTTGTAGAAATAATAAATGTAAGAATACAAATCTGTCGAGTTGAAAACATGAAATACACATGCTATTAAATTTATGGTCTGTTTCTACATAACATGAACTTTTTAAAGTTCGCATCCGTCAATATCCTCTAACAACTCTACATCTCTGACGAACGCTAAATTAGTTTGAATGAGTTCAAAATATGATAGACTGAGAATTAGTATGTGAATAATATGCAAACTTCTGTTAGGATTTAAGCTGGCCCTACAGGTAAACCCAAACCTATGCATGAATTTAAAAACTAGGTCCTATAGGTTTAACGTTAGTTAGGCAATTAACTTTTCAATAATAAATATCGATTCTGACAGTTTAAGATTTAAATAAATTACTAAAAAATAAGCCCACGCTAAACTAATATATCTTACTCACCTGATGGCATGGTTAATGAGGTACTCGGGCGGCACATGGAAGTCGACATCTTGAGGACGACACGGATGATCCGCCCACGGCCCTCCAAAAGAAGGATACAGGTTTTCTGGTGAGTTGAGATTCAGGCCCAGGGCCGTCAAGTCTTGTCCGAGGGCGAGCGAAACCAGATTGGGGTCTGATTCTGCCGCACGGATAAACGCAAGAAGTCCCACCACTCCAAATTGATCCGAGACCATGTTTGCCGGGATGTTACTTACTCGGCCGTCCGGCGTCGACCGAATTCCCCCTGCGAAGGACAAAAGTTGAAATTAGTAAATGGCAAAACTGAAAATCAACATCTATGCTTCAATATATAAAACAACCATCAATAAATTCCTAATATATACGTACAGGGTACAGAGTCATATACAGTTCTTACCAAATGGAAAACTTTTGTAATAAATGTTGAAGCAGAAATATTGTGGTGCAGATCAGCAAAAGGACTTCGATAGAAGTTATTCCTATTTGAAATCCTAATATAAAATGTGGGGCGCAGATGCTGTATGTATTTTTGAGAAGATAAAATTTTGACATATTCACTCTAATTCCCAAAAATGTATCAATAGCCGTTTAAAATGCAGTGTTTGAAATTAAGTCCTTAACAATTAAAACACTTTTGATTTTCTTCTTGATATTATTAACTGCGAATTAGGCCTATACAATTAGATAATATGCCAAAGCAAAATAAGTAAATTGTAGAATATATTTTTATTGCTCTAGATATACAATATATGAATACATTCATTTATTTTTAAATATAAAAAAAGGAAAATTTTAACAGAAATTCATATATAAAATACGAATACAAACTTCAAAACATACAACTTTTCCACTCACAAAAAATATTTTCATTAAGAACAAAAACTAACTGTGCGCAAAAACACTTTTTTACTTGGATTTAATTGGATTGAAATAGTTTTATATGCTGGTCTATGACAGCAACTTCTTTCTTAGCATCTAACAGAAGTGTTTCTATTCTGATTCTTTCAATGCTAACTCTGTTACTTTCTTCTCTTCAGCGACCTTTGCTTCAGTTGATAATTTAGATGATTTCCCTGTTAGTGCTATAGTCTGTAAACCGAGCGTTGATCGTTACGTCATAAATCCTGACGTCAGATCAGTTTTGAAGCATGTCCTGAATTGATTCACAAGAGTCTTGGGAGGAGCATAACTTACGCTTCGCGCATGATCCATTTCGTGTCGGTAAAATAGACGGCTATTGTCGATCTCGAATGTGAGGTTAGATAGGACGCTGAATTCAAACCCTAAACAATAACAAACAACATGTCATGCTCATAAACTCGTGATTGCGTGATTGATAGATTTAATTTAAAGAAACTAACCGATAAACATGCCCTTTTTCACTCTGGTAAGATAATATTTGGATCTCCAATATGAAATATTTTAATTGTATGCAATCTACTTTGTTTTAGGTGAAGAAAAAAGTCTTGTGTGGTTTGCAATAGGAACTTAAATAAATTAACAACACAATACAAACAGAAATAGTCTAGTGTTCTAGTAAAATTCCAGCAGAAATTCTTAGATATACAGGGGTTTTGTTATCTTGTGTGAATGAAAACATATCTAAAACCTGCGAAATTTCGAATAATAAGTGGAATCTTTGCTACAAGAAAAGTTATGTAATTATGCATGTGATATGTGGTTAATTGAAGAAACATTCAACTCAATTCAAAAGCAATGTACTGTGAAACAAACTTGGCCGGGAGAATAGTGTATAAAAAATCACAGACATTTTTAATATCAGATATGCAACTGAAACGTGATTTGGATCTTTTCTTTACCAATTAATTTTTATTTGTCATACGATTGTGAACTTGTAAGCGTCTGTAAAGTGCAGTAAACAAATTAATAAAAAGAGAAATTTACCATTGCAGTAAACTTTGGCATATATTTAAATTTGACTATAAATGCAATTTTATTCTTCGGTTAGCTACGGTTTTTGTTGTCTTATCATTTAATTAATCATTTCACATTACAGCAGTGTTCTGTAGTTAATAAAACTGAAAGACCTCAAACATGTAGCTTTTCTTTAGTTTTATATATGTAGGTAAGTAAGTTTTGTTTATAATTTATAACGCTTAGATTCGTAAAAGTTTATTTCATTTTTTTCAGTTTTGCTTATTATGTAGCTGTAAATATCGCCATTACGGCCTTAGTTCAAACTTTTAATAATTTTTATGCTATTTTTAACATAGGACATCTCGTATAAAATATATTAAATGGGTGACGGTATAGCATAATATTGTATTTGAGTCTGTTGTACTTCAGGTATAACCAAAACTAACTAAAGTAACTTAAACAAAGTAGAGTAGATTGACACCATAAAATAAAACTCAAGTATGAGAGAAAACGAAAACAATGCTAATTTATTTCCAAAGAACGCCCAAATGTTTATGAAATGGAAAACAAAACATTTTATATAACCTAAAGTGTGCTATAACATGATTCATATACAACAACAGAAAAGGTCTGGCGTATATGTGTTAACTTTAACAATTTAAAATCACATTTTTCTTCATACAAACTTAGTACAGAGTACTATAATACAATATTAAAATACTATTGGCATGTATCGATCAGCCAGCCACAAAATTCATCGGAAGACACAAATGACAGACAAGACAAAAGATAATGAAGCATTATAATTCAACTCGTCATAAAAAAACACAATAATTCACTGATTATAAAAAACCATACCACACAATCGATGGAAAGGGATGTTTTAATTTAAGGTTCTTGTATCATGTTTTACAAAAGGAGTCATAGCATCTTCTGTGCTTATGAGCACACTCATCGCAAAAATAATACTCATCTTTATCATCCGAGTGACAAAAATTGAGATCGATAATGACCGGTAATATATCCAAAGCATCTCTGCTTCTTCCAGTCCTCGCTAATTGTATTATAGCATTTGTGTGATGAACATAATTTCTCCATTTTTTCGGTGTAATCTAAAACAGATTCTCTTATAAAATAGCAATATCTAAAAGTTTGACTAGATTCTTACCTTTTGAAGTGCTTCATTCCACAAATTTAAAATAGCTTCGCTTGTGACAGGATGTATCGAACTGATGCATCTGCTTGTGACAGGATGTATCGAACTGATACAAGCCTCGTAGTATAACGCTTATGTTCTGACCATCCCATCTCAATATGATTATATTAGCAGATCAATAGATATCTGCACTCTGTCAATATTCATCAGATTCGTTTGCAATGAATGCAGTGTGAGATGTTCACCTACAATAAAACCGAAATAATGAATAAATTATTTAAAATAATGAAAAATTAAATGCAGATTACCTTTCTCATACATAGCATACATGCTCTCCTTATAGTATGGCCATGAACTTTGTGAAGAGGCGCTCCATGAGAGGAAATAGTAGCAACATTTGCCTTGGTTTTAAAGTCAACAAGTTTCTAGACTGCCTTTCAATGCATTCTTTGCACAGTGGCTGACGATATTCCTAAAGCATCAGAAACTCTCTACAACAAATTAATAATCCTACTCTTTATATATTGTTAAAACTGCACTTTTGTATCAACTTACATTAGGTATATACTGCACTCACGGGTAAAAGCGTTTTCCCTGCTGCTTTTTCGCGATTAAAATGGTCTATTAGTTTTAAAATGAGGACTTGCTCATTTTCAGTGTACCGATGTCCAGGTATTTCCAACTGCGATAACAATCACAAATAAAAACAGAAAAATACGTTGGACGAACCTCAAATAAAATAAATAAATATATATTTGACACTTTGACAGATGAGAAATTTCATTAATTTCATCTGATATCCTAGCATGCGCAGCTCAACGTACGTCCGTGACGTCAAATTTCTGTCACCCCCGATTGACGGTGGTATGAGAGAGAAAGACAAGGTATGACGTAACGATCAACGCTCGGTTTACAAACTATAGTTACTGTTGATCGATATTACGTTGAAAGCATTTCACATACCTTTAATGGGTTTTTAGGGGACCAATGTTTTTTCCTGAAGTTTTAGCATGTTATTTAACTTAAAAATGTAAGTATTCACCACTGCGCCAAACTCGTGCCAGAATATAGAGTTTAAACTATGTTTGTCAAGCCGATTTGTATACAAATACTTACCTCGTTTAGTAGGTAAAAATATAGAACAGTACCTACTGCCTATTAGAGTTGTACAGAAGTCAAGTTCGTATAATTGTACATAATCTTTAATTATACAAGGTTGTCCCAGATATGAATACTAGCCCTTTTTTATATTGGTCACAATTTTATTGGCTATAGTATGAACATTCAACGGTCAGTATGTTTGCAGATGATGCTCTTTGGGATTGGTCATAACCTGACGTTGAACGACAAGAAGTGTTGTTATATAAATAAGCTTTTTCAGAGGCTATAAAAAGTTCAATTTCGAATATGAACTCAATAACAAGAATCTTAGATGTGTGGGGGTTGTCAGGGACCTTGGAGTATGGGTTGATGAAAAGCTATGTTTTGCAGAGCATGTGTCTAAGATTTGTTTGAGAGGTTTGAACATTCAAACTGTAGTGAACTTTCTGCCAACAAAGCTAAGATTCTTTATGTCTCACACGTGACATCCAATCTCGAATATTCTACAATTGTGTGGTCATCTGAGTATCGGACATATATTGATTCGTTGGAAGGGGTACAGAATAAGTTCCTGCTACATGCTGCTTTTAAAATGGAGGTGAACTTTGATGACTACCACAGATCTGAGATGCTCTTCAGATTGAATTTGCATACCCTTGACAGGAGGCGCCTGAAGTTTGATTTGTGTTTTGTCTATAAGTTGCTTAAATGATTATCCCCGTTTCCTTTCCAAGATAAGTCTGAATGTTCCAAATCGTCATTTGCGTAACTTCGATATCTTCTCCGTTCCTTTTCACGCAGGTAATTATGGTAACCACTCCCCTGTTGACAGAACGCTTCGCTTGCTTAATAAACTAGATGTAGACGTTTTTGGTGGCCCCCTATCTGGGTATAAAAGACAGATCAAATGTATAAACTGGCAGTAGGTATTGTGAGACGGCTAGACTCACATTATCTGGCCTTGGAAATGTATTTATTTATTGTCATCTTGTAGATTTGTTATTAGATATAATATTATATTTGTATTGTTTGTAAAAAATGGAGATAACCTGTGAATTTAATAAATAAATAAGTACATAAAATAATAAAAACTGTATTCATATATAGAGTATTTCAGAAAATAATGTTATTCATCTATTATTTACTTATTAAAATTATTTTTTCATTTAAGTACTGATCTTTAAAAGGTCAATAATAGTTACATAACTTACAAGGCAACTAATTATTAATATATTCATTCGACAATATCCATATTGTGGAAATTGTGAGGTAAAAAGAATTATATATAGTGCCAGCAACATAGCGTGGTTATTTTAATAAATATTTAAAAATTTTAAATACAAAAGTGGTAGAGTTTTTCATGGACCGCCATTATCAGAACAATTAAATAAGCAAAGCAAAGCTGTAAAAAAAATTGTTTTTATAAATGACTGGCTTTGCCTATGGTTCATTTATCTGATGGTCCGTCCGCTACTGATTCCGGTATCTGTATCTTTAGAACGAATTGAGAAACATGGTTTTTGATGATCTGTAATAAGAATTGCAAAACGCTTTTGCTACTGTATAACATTGACGAGGAGAAACTTATGATACAATCCAATAAATCGCGGCAAACATATAAAAAAAGAGGATTATTTTCTCTAGCACACCCCGTATAATTAAATATTTTATGCAACGAGAAATGTTTTATTTGTGTATAAATGAGCTTATGAAATATAGTTCAAACCTAATATTTTGGCGCAACCTGGATACTGACAATTTGGCGCAATGGCAAAAAAACATTTACAAGCTAAATAGCATACCAAGGAAAATCCATTGGGCCCCGAAAACCCATTAAAGGTATCCTTTCAATAGAATACAGACCTCTGGCCTGCATAACGGCATCGACGACCATCCGTTGGGCAATTTTATTAAGGATTCTTTTAAATTTTCAACTAATAAGTCACCAATTCCAGTTTTTAGCAAAGGTAGCTGCTATATAATATGTCGTTGCATCCTTTTTAATTCTCATGAGATTTGATCTTTTTCGAACTCATCGTACACAACATTCAGCTTTTCTATAGCCGATCTTATTTAATTTTCTAAGACTTTATTTAAATTTAAGAAGCGCCTCCTTCACATGTAAAGGAGGCGCAACAGATGCGCCTCATGCAGAAGCAGAAATTAACGATCACTTTCAATTGCGGAAAATTCCGATACAAATTACACAAAGAGAAAATACAGAAACGCAACGGCAGAAACTGCGTAGAAACCGTTAAAAACGGGGTGCCATCTATGTTGAAGTTATTAAACTACTAAATATATTTCACCTGGCGGATATTTTAACCAGCTGGTATTCCCTCTATATGCGTATAGAAGTTAAAGTTAAACTGAGCTAAAAATTCGATGAAATAAATAGAAATCTTCTACAGTAAATGGTTTTATGTTTTGATACAAAAATTTCAGGTTTAATACATAAAAAACATCAAATTGGACTGTGCGGCGATAATTATTGTTAAAACTTCTATACAAAAAATTAACAAATTTTGTTAAATAAAATTATATGGCATCTACTCACACAACATGGTTTCGCGTTTGCGCATGAATACGCAGTAATTTGGAATTGGACGTGCTTATTCTTTCTGCGCTACACATTCCATGAAATACAATTTTAAGAATTCTGCTAAAGATTAAACAATATCTGTATACAAACAATAAATCCATCTATTCAGTTCATACGCTTAAGCTGGAACCTGTTATCATTATTTTTACAATACAACCACGTACCCAAAATACGTTAATGGTTAAACTATGTTAACTTACGCACATGATCTGAATTTCGCTATGCACATGAGCACTAAGTTTAAGCCCAACTTGCTTTCTGCGTTTACCTCATTCTCTATTTGACACATGTAAACAGTTTGGTTAAAAGATCTGACAGATTTATGGCTGTGGCTGCCCATTCACCAGACGGGTGCATAACTTAAACGAAACACGCACTTTAGTCAAGAATAATAAACTAGAGAGGATGGCTACATCGGCCGGATTTTTTTCACCGACAGCTGCCCTGTCGTGAGGTAACCACGCGCGAAGTTGGCGAGAAAGGCTTATCATACATATGGCAAACACGTACGGGCAAGGCTATTTTTCTTGTTTAGAGTTTATAAACATTTGTCTAAATTTAAAATTAAAAATGGATAATAAAATTAAACTATTTCTTATGAAATTACTGTTTTTTTTTTAATTAATGAAGAATGGAAAATATTTTTTTACAAGCTTTTTGTATTTGAATTTAAGCAAACCAAGATAAGCCAAAAGTAAATAGAAGTATAACGATTCGAGGATTATTAAATCTTGCATGAAAAGTATCCTTAAGAGTATGAGTTTATGACAGAAAAATAGATAAAAATAAAATAAAATCTGACAACTCTTTTATACATTGTGGGCCAAAAAAGTATGCATAATTTGTAAAAGCTTAATAGTTGCTTCTCAGAAAATGTTAGTTTAGTACCTTTCTGGAATAAACGATTCATATATATTATATTATTTGTAGCTATCTAAAATATCATATCCAAAAAAAAAGTTGAACATTAATTAGTTAAAAATTCCTTTAATTCTATAAACAAGTATGTACATGTTTACTGATATTCAAAATAGTAATTTTCTTGTGGCACTTAGAGTTCGACATTTTATTTCCAAATTATGGAAAATAAAATTGAATTAAGAAAGCCTTAGTTTTATAATTTGTGTGTATTAACTAGTACGTGTTACTACCAAGGACTTAATTATTAAATCCTTGGTTACTACATTCATAATGCTAATAACATGGGTGCTTATGAATGAAAAATCCTTAATATATAATTCGAGACTGCTGTATGCAGTAATATATTTATGATATTCTAAAGTGATAAGTAAGGTAACAATTTAAGAAACTTAAACCATGTATAAATAAGGATTACTTACGTGATATGTGTATGTACGTGAACATACCTACTTTTTTAAAAATATTGATTAAAAGCTAAATAGAAAAGTGACACACTGTGTAATAAAACCCTTAGTTTGACAACTTCTCTACAATATTAGGTACATATTATTATTCCTCCCATACTTGCTTAAATTTAAAAATAATTTTAAAATAGTTCAGCTTTTTATTAGCACGCCCCTTTTCTTTATATTTATTCAATCTTTACATCCAGGCGTCTTTCCAAGCTACTGGAAGACTAGTTATATAACGCATATTCACAAAACAGGAGATAGATCCCAGGTGACCAATTACAGGCCTATCCGCATTTTAAGTACCATTCCAAAGATCTTTGAAAGCATCGTGTGTGATTTTCTGACTGGTTCTCTTCAACGTCAACTGATTGATGAACAGTTTGGTTTCGTTGTCGGCCGTTCCACAGAGCTAAATATTCTGTCATTCACAAATTTTTTTGTGCCTTTGGAGGACGGGTGTCAAGTTCACGCATTGTACACCGACTTCTCCAAGGCCTTCGACAGAGACAATCATCACAATGGCTTTACTCCTATTTGACTGACAAAACACAAGTAACAACTCAACAAGTCATTGGCTTTCAATCGATTGAGATACCTGTTGTGTCTGGTGTGCCCCAGGGGTCACACTTGGGGCCCATGTTGTTCATCTTATACATAAATTATATATCACTTTGTTTTCAATACAGTTTCTTGCTTCTCTTTGCAGACGACTTAAAACTATATCTTAAAGTTAGATCCACAGATGATTGATTGCCTCAGGCTTGAATCAGATCTGGTTAGACTGGTCTCCTCATTATTATGTACACAACAAACATATTGAGTTCAACACAAATTCCCAAGACATATATTGTTTAAGCAAAACCAAGCCGAAACCAATTATCAAGACTCTGTGACCTATCATCTGATTGAGGAGACCCTGCACATGGGCACTTTGCATACGAGACGAAATCAAAAACATTTGTCACTCTTTTACAACATTCTTCATTCTTGCAGCAATTGTCCCCAGCTCCTAAATGGTGGTATATTTTCATAACCCAACACATAGAACTAACTATGCCTTTCACGCGTTTTTGCCTAGGGTGGCAAGATTGGCTAATCAGTATACCTCTGATCTTGACTGCTTTGATGGGCCCACAAACTTTAGAAGAAACTTTAAATTTTATGTTAGATGATCAACCCCGGTGACACTGTCTCTCTTGTCTTGTCTCAATTTTCCTTTCCACTTTACTGTGTTGTACTTATTTCTTTTTCGTTTAGTCTTGATGTGATGTCAATGTGATGTTAATTGATCATAGCTTAAGATAGTTAGTGGTCAACATTTTACATTAACCTTTTTATATTTTTATTGTAGGTTAGGTGAACGTAGATTTAGATATTCTATTTTGTAATATTGGGAAACTGGTCAGTTGAATAAATAAATAAATAAAAGAAAAAAAATCAAGTTCTGCAAAACAGGCACTTGGCCTCTGCTTTAATCCTCAATTTATAGGATTTTATTCAGGATCAAAAAAATATATAATAAATATCAAATTTCCCAATGTTCATAGCACCAAAACAAGACTATCACTGGTTTTAAACCATTTGAAAATATCACTAAAAAAGCTAAAAATACAACGAAAACATAGAAGATACAATGACAGCAACGGCGCTGGTGGTGAGGGAACCGCGGGGAACGGGGCGATAGTAAGTGAACATAGCCTCTTATCAGAAGTAACCATCCTCTCTAGTTTATTATTCTTCCACTTTAGTTATCTATATGGCGGATTCATCTCGCTTGGGTGTCAAACAAGACTGTGACAGACGTTGCCGAATTAATAAAATTCTGACTGATCGTAAGGTTAAAAATCTTGAAAACAAACAAGCCAATATCAAGATCAGCCTTTCCAGTTGGTTCTAATTATTTAGAACCACGTTATATCAATGTCGCCATAGTTTTCAAACAAATACGGTTGATTTTAAACAAGGATGACCTTGGTTGTGAACAGAAAGCAAACGATAAAAAAAATTCTGCAATTGTCCGAAAATGCTATTAAGATTTTATAATTTTTTTTTCGACCTTAGAAAAAATAGTATGTGTATTTCGGAGGAAAAGCACAATCCCGGCCTCGGTGCTTCACTATCCGCCGAGAATGTGTAACTTTTCCTCCTACATACGCAATATACTATTCCCTATGACCACATAGGAAAATGAGAGAAAAAAGTACAGTTAGCTAGAAAGTGCTTTATATCAGAAGTGTGTTGAAAAATTGAAGAGTATTTTCAACACGATGAGCAGATGGTGTCAATTTAACAGCTTATCTGATTGACTCTTGTGAGATGAGGATCGATAAGTACTTTTCAACACCAGTTTTGAAAAGTTGATTTGAACAAGGGTGTGATATAAGAAAACCATTGCGTTTCTTCTCATTTTCATAGGTGCTTGTAAGAAGAATTGGGTACATTACTCGTGTGAAAGTACGTTTTCAACCTCGACTTATTTCTGCACTCGAACGATTGGGTGTTACAACCTTTATTCAAATTCAAATTATTTATGGGTGCGACATACAAAAGTATTTACACAAGTCAAAAATCCAATAGCCCAAAAAATGTTTAAAATATTTAAAATAAAAGACATTTAGAAAGAAGTTAACACAATTAAAATATTAAAATATGTATATGTAAGACAACATTATTAAAATTCCTAAGAATTACAGATACGTTTAAAGTATATGACACAATTTTACATAAGACAAACATGTACAGATCTGAAAGAAAATGATTCTGAAAGTCAGTCATTGGGCCACTCCCCAGAAATAAAGTCACCGACCCAGTAAAATGCACTGCTGAGGAGAAAAAGTTTAACTTTAGCTCTGAAGGAAGCCATGGGAAGCTCCTTAATAGAGTTTGGAGTTTGGAGAAATTTTGCAGACGTTACCAGGTTACTCGGTATTTCGCGAGTTGAGAATATCATGGACTGAGTTTTAACTACATTGAGAAAAAGTAGATTAGAGCTAAACCAAGCCTCGGCTTTTTCCTGTGCCTCCCGACCTTGCCCTGACCTCCTCAAAGCCCCCGTAATTATTGACAATGGTGGTGTCATCCGCAAATAGAACGTAGCTCGATGTATGGTTAAACGCAGGTAGATCATTAATATAAAGTAAAAATAGGAGCGGTCCAAGGATCGATCCTTGTGGTACACCCACAGTCACGATACCCTCTCCACTGACTCGACCCCATGAACTTTTACCCTCTGAGTTCTGCCACCAAGATAACTTGCTACTAGAGACAGGGCCGACGCATGAAATCCATATATCGCCAGTTTATCCAAAAGCAGATCATGGGAGACACAGTCAAATGCCTTACTTAGGTCGCAGAACAGTGCTGTTGTATATGTGGAATTATCAAAGGCATCACGGATATTTGAAATGAGGTCCAAAATAGCCAATGAAGTGTTAAGGCCCTTCCTAAAGCCAAACTGACTATTAGTAATAATGTTATAGGCTTCGCAAAAGTGTACGATTCTAGCCGCCATACATTTCTCAAATATCTTGGAGAAGATTGGCAAGAATGGCAAGAGTGATATTGGTCTGTAATTCGATACATCTCCCGAGTCCCCTTTTTTAAAAATTGGTGTAACCAGTGCCTTTTTTAGAGCACCTGGAAAGATTGAATCACGCCTGCACAAGTTAATTAATTTCGTTAGTGGACTCAAGATTAAGTTTTTGATAGATTTTATTAAAGAAACATCAAGACCATAGGGATACCTGCTTTTTTATTTTTCTAAGGAGTTTATAACATCACGTACCTCATTCAGCAATGAAGGCCGGATGTGCAAACTGGGGTATGTTCACAACTGGGACAAATGCTGGTGGGTCAACCCTACTTTGCAAATCATATTGGTTTCTGTAGGTATTTTTAAGATTCTTAGTATGGGGAGTTGGATAATTGCTATGCAAGTCACTTAAGAAGTTAAGGTGGTCGCGCATGTGCCTAAGATTATCTTTGAACCAGTTAATGGTTCGATTTTGATCATTTCGCTTTAAGTAAGTTTTTTCTGGAAAACATTTAAAAAAAAGCATTTGATAGCTTCTCAGTGAGAACAGAGAATTTCACGTTTGTATCTAGCTGTCGGTCATTAACAAAACCCCAATCAATCTGCTGAACACAGTTAAAGAATTGTAACCTGCCAGTCTGAGTTAATGGCCTAAAAGTTATTTTTGTATTTTTTAAGTAGGTTTTTTTGTGTATTAATTGGTATTTCAATAATGTGCCCTAAATGATCTGAAATCTGAAATAGATGTTTCAATTTGTGACACATTGCAATTTAAATGGTTAAACCTTATAAATATGTTATCAAGACAATTCCTGTGCCGAGTAGGATCAGTTGTCATCTGTCTGAATCCATATGAATTTTAAAGGCAACACAACTCAATGCCAAAATGAACGTTTTAAAGTCCCCAGTTATTATCGTTTTGTTATGACACCCAATCACACTTAAAGCAGCCTCAAGCAACCTTAAAAAGTCGTCAAAGCTACCAGATGAGGGTCTGTACAGATTTAAAATATGTTTTAAAGTTCTTTACAAAAACTGAGCAAATGTCAACAGTTTTCTCCACAGCTAGCGCACTCACCTCAGTCAGGGTCAGATATTACAAACAAGGATCCAGAAAGATTGCGAAGCCCCCACCTCGAGTACCTTCTCTACAGAAAGTTGCAGCCTTGACATACTTTGCAATATGTTTTAGTTCAACTTCCTCCCAGCCGAGCCAGTGTTCACCAAGACAAACAATGTTAGCCGATTTATCCTCTAAGATCCCCTCAAGCAAATTTACCTTGCCTCGTAGGGACTGTATATTAATATGAAGAAGTTTGAGAATGCTAGAGATTATTGTACCACGTTGGTTTTCTGTGAGTGCCGGCGCTGCAGGTTGCGAAAATGGTTAATAAGTACACCTGTCAGCCAAATATCGGTTGACATTATTGCATCCTTATCAGCAGGCACCCCTAGCTTGAAGGAACTTTTTAATTGGTCCTTCTTTGTATTCATCTTTTCACAGGTACATCCTTTTGCAAGATTAAGATTTTCAAGATATTTCAGTATATCGTCTGATTTAGTTTTAGGGTCCAGACCTGAAATGAAAATCCATGCTTGTCTCGCGATGGCAGCAGCAAGACTTTTAATATTTTCTCCAGTACCCTCTATTGGTTCAGGTCTGGTGTTTTTTTATTTGAGAGTTTGTTTTGAATTGTCGTTTTCTATTATTCGCCAAGGCCTAATCTTCATTTTGGAGGTTATCTTGATTTTCTTCATCATTTGGATTTAGATTGGGGTTTGTTTTCTTCCTTTTTATCAGATGGCTTTTGCTGCATTTTAGCAACAGAATCTGGTTCTTCTTCCTGTTTGTTTTTAGGCGTCTCCTCATCAACAAGGTCATTTGGCAATTTTTGTAAATTTGGATCACGACCAGACTCGACCGGGGCCGCAGTGTCATGTGGCGGGCGTTGGCATCCATCAAGTCTATTTGGGAATTTATTGGACTTGCCGTTCTTAATGTTTTTATTATGCTTGGCTTATTTTGCATCTTTGATATTGCTACAGAAGGCTAATATTTTCTTCAAGTATTACCTTTTTACTCTTTAATTCATCACTGATTTCGTTTTTATTAGCTTCAGGGTGTTCTCATGCTGCATACACTAATCGGGTTTTATCTACGATTTTGACTATATTTTCCCTGTATAACAACTCTTATTTCGAGTTTTGTCTACTAACTGTGTGATGTACCTACACAAACTTTTTAAAATAAATATAAAATACCTGACATTTTTTAGACAACTTGGGTTATGTTTGAAAATTAGGCCTTTTTAATGAAACATCCTGAATAATATTAGGTTTGTTCTAGCAGCGATTTCAAACGGTTCCAAACCGTACGGAGTTTGCGCATAGCCATATAAGCGACGCTTATATCGTTATGCGCAAACTCCGGAGGGTTTGAAACCGTTTGAAATCGCTGCTAGAACAGACCTTTTATTTTTTGGACTTTTTTAATTCACCAAATGTCTAAAATTTTGCTTTTGTGATAGGTAAACTAACTAGTTGGCCTACTCCAAACTGTTTAAATCGTTTGAACTTTCCAGTCTGTGAGGCGACTTTTCCAAAGTTTTTGAACACACACTGGTTTATTCACAATATGTACCTAACCAGAATTGTTGCACTCGATGTGCATTTCGCAAACCATGTCAGCATCATCAGGATGACTAAAGTTTTAATCATCTTCTGATGACGCTAACATGGTTAGCAAAACGCGCGTCAAGTTCAAAATTCCTGCTTGGGTATTGTGGATAAAACAGTTTGGAATTTTGCCAAAGCTTCCAAATCCCAACTGAGATCTTTGTCAAAAAAGTAGCATTATTACTAATTAAATAACTTAAAAAAAACCCATACTAGTTTGGTTATAATAGATTTATAATAAACTGGGTCATAATAGAGATTCGTTCGAGCAAGTTGGTTGTGGAGGTATTATTCGTCGATTGTGTGGGGAAACGGGAAACTGCTTAAACAATCTTCAATAACTACA
Organism: Pissodes strobi; assembly: GCA_016904865.1. Classification (NCBI taxonomy): domain Eukaryota; kingdom Metazoa; phylum Arthropoda; class Insecta; order Coleoptera; family Curculionidae; genus Pissodes; species Pissodes strobi. The sequence goes on from MU185081.1 coordinate 85,779, forward strand.
AACTATTAATAGGTATTTACCTTCTAAGGAACTACTGAACAATATTTAAAAACAATAAACGATAATGTTTTTATACAAATTGAGAACACAACATTATATTGGGCTACTGGTTTCAATACAATAATTTTCGTAAATGTAGGAAACAAAAAACGAAAAACAATACTCACCCGTTTGTTTCGCCCCGCTTTTATCTATCGTCGCTCCACAAACCTGCGTCGACGATACCGATTGGCCCGTCTGCGCGTCCGTCGTCGCGGTGCCGTCTTGCGCCGCCTTGTCTTCTGATTGGCTGCCGGTCGGCGAAGCACCCTCAGCTCTATTTTGGGTGCCGGGCAGTGCGGGGAAGTCCTCGTTTGACATCGTAAATTCGCTCGACTCGGACGTCGGCTGAAATGAAAACTGATGCATTTCAATTGGCGGGCTTAGCCCAATCAAATGCAAAGCTTGGCGGAGGTCAATGGTATTAAGCAGTGGGCAGATGGAGGAATTAAGAGTCGCTATAAAAGTTAACGTTACAACTTTCCAGATATTTCTCGAAGTACTTCAGAACTCTATTTAGAATAGAAGCTTGGTATTCGTGCTTTGAATTTTGAACAATTCCAAAACTATCAACAGTCCCTGATCTAAAGAAACTATTGTCGCCGTATTCAATTTGTTATGGTTCAGCCTACAATAATCTTGTTTTACTTTGATCTAGTATTTCTTAAAAGCCTTCAAATAAGCAAATTATAGATCCCATAGGAGTGTTAATTTATAACTTATTACTAATATGGGTTTAAACGATTTTCTTATAAATGAAAGAAAAGTAACTGCATATTAAATAACTTTGCTGCAGGCAATTTCTTAATTTTCTAAGTTCAAAAAGTTGATTTGGAATAAATATATTATAAAATTGATAATTCAGTATTTCACGGATTGCAGGGAAATTAGGTAATACACCACTGACAGGTTAACTGAAACAAACAACTCACCTGTTTGACCATGCCAACGTAGGGTTTCGCCCCAGGCATGGGACTGGGTTGCGGAACGTCGCCTGAATTTCGATTCGTTAATGAAGGAAACTCGCTCAGGTCCAGCAGTGAAGGCGTGTTCGCATCCCCCGATCCGAACACTGAGTTGAAGGAACTATAACCACCCAGACTATTCATGGAGGCGTTCATGTTACCCATTTGGTTCGAATTTCTAGAAAATTAGTAAAATTTTAACTCATATTCGGATTGTTTATCGTTTTTAGGAAATTCAGAAACTTTGAATATATTTAGATAAAGATAATGCTACATGACTTCCTGAAGACAAACATTAACTTAGGATTATTATTTGCAATAAGAGAGCAAGTATCAGATTCAGATTCAGATTATTTATTCATGCCAATATTGTAATACAATGTAGATACGTCAATCAATAAAAAAAATATATATATATATATATATGTATAGATAATTATTAGAATAAACAAATTAAAATAAACACATTGTTAAAATATTAAAATTGATATACATTAAAATCTAACAATAATAAAATAAGACTGTACTAAAGTAAAATAACACATTAAAATCAACACCTACATAAAAACATAATGACTTTACAGTCAAAACAAATCAAGTCCCTAATTGTCAAATACCAGGTCAGCATTCTCATATTCAGCAAGAGAATAAAAAGCTCTAGAAATTAAAAATGCTTTTATAGTTTTTCTAAACTGTTGTACTGGGAGGTCTCTAACAGCTCTGGGGAGAAGATTGTTCCTCAAAGAAACCTGATTGTACCTGGACATTGTAAATAGCGAATCGTTCAATTCAAATATAGTTACTACGCTTTGAAGTGGTCGTGACTTTAGTGCGAATGAATCCAAAAGAGGTGATTGTGTATTGCTGGTCTTTCACAACGAAATCAAAGCAACTGATATAAACCCAAAGCCATTTTCATTGCTCTTTCTGTCAGCATTTTAATTTCGAAAATTAATATAATTATTGTATAGTGTATGCTCCGATATTCATGACACGTATGAGCATTACGGATCGGATTATTTATCCATTGGGTATTTTAACATACCAGAGTATTTTAAATTCATCACCAGTAATGGTTCCATGATTAACTTTGGTGTTACTTTTGTATGTTGCCTAATTTTTTTGAATTAACTGACTATAATTTTGTAATTAATACTCAGGGTCGTGTGCTTTGCTGCCTGAGGACGACTATCAGTTTGCTCTGTCTGCTGATTTCTCTATGCAACAGGAATCGTCTAATGCCTATGTCATACGAGAATAAATTTGCGAGTTTACTTATTCAATGGGCCAGTTGCCCAATATTACAAAATAGAATATCTAAATCTACGTTCACCTAACCTACAATAAAAATATAAAAAGATAAATGTAAAGTTTTGACCACTAATCTTAAGCTATGACCAATTAACATCACATCAAGACCAAACGAAAAAGAAATAAGTAGAACACAGTAAAGTAGAAAGGAAAATTGAGACAAGACAACACAAAATTTAAGGTTTCTTCTAAAGTTGGTGGGCCCATCAAAGCAGACAAGATCAGAGGTAGGTATACTGATTCGCCAATCCTGCCACCCTAGGCAAAAACGTGTTAAAGGCATAGTTAGTTCTATGCATTGGGTTATGAAAAGAAGCCACTTGTCGAGCTTGTCTCGGCTGGACATGAATGTCAATCCTATTTAGGAGCTGGGGACAATTGCTGCGAGAATGAAGAATGTTATAAAAGAGTGACAAATCTTTTTGATTTCGTTTCGTCTGCAAAGTGTCCATGTGCAGGGTATCCTTAATCAGATGATAGTTCACAGAGTCTTGATAATTGGTTCCGGCTTGGTTTTGCTTAAACAATATATGTCTTAAGAATTTGTGCTGAACTCTCAATATGTTGGGTGTATACACCATAACGAGGAGACCATGCATACATGAGCCTTATTCCAAATGCGGACGCACAAGGGAGCAATATAGTAAACGAATAGAATCGATGCCAGGAAGTCTCCAGCACATCTCTTGATGAAGCACAACATTTGAAGGGCCTTAGAATATTCGGGCTAAAATTGAAGCGACTATCAAGGTCTCTATCAACACTATTCCTGCTTTTACTCAAGCAAATTGAGTAGCATTTTTTGACATTCCATACAGTTGTTGTTGCACCAAACAATGAATCTATCCAGATCTGATTGATTGAAGCCTGAGACAATCATTTGTGGATCTAACTTTAAGATATAGTTTTAAGTCGTCTGAAAAGAGAATGAGAATGCTGAAAACAAGGTGATATATCATTTATGTATAAGATGAACAACAGGGGCCCCAAGTGTGACCCCTGGGGCACACCATACACAACAGGTATCTCAGTCAATTGAAAGCCAAGGACTTGAACAACCTGTGTTCTGTCAGTCAAATAGGAGTAAAGCCATTGTAGCAAAAGCCCATAGACCCCTGCCTTCCTCAATTTGTGGATTAGCAAGTGATGATTGACTCTGTCGAAGGCCTTAGAGAAGTTAGTGCACAATGCATGAACTTGACACCCCTTCTCCAAAGACCGGGACAAAAAATCTGTAAAAAGGCAAACTTTTGCAAACTATATGCATAAATGGTTGCTTAATTGGTCTTTTTGGATGATTATAGACACGATGTTAATTTAATAGTTTTAATGAACAAATTTATATGCTTATTTATATCACATGTACCTTCAAGAGGCCGGCATCTGGTGTCTATCCGCCAATGGGAATATTATAAATAAAATAAAACATAACGACAATTTAAGAAGTAAGTTTTAAAGAACTTGTCATCAGCAAATTTATGACCAATTTGTTGAAATACATTCTGAAATTAGAGGTGAATTTACTTAATAACTCAATAGTAACCATTTACGTAACATGGAAACAAATATAACAGAAGAATCTAATAGAATTTGGTCTTATTTACAAATAATAATTCCTCAATTCCGCACTTATTAAATTATAATTGTCAAATGGTAGATCATCCCCAAATGGTGGTGGAAATTTTTGCACAGACTTTTCCAGGGCGTGGATTCTCGAGTCATTGGAACAGCATAGGAAGATAAAGTGTAAAGTAAAGTAAGTAAAGTAAAGTATTTATTTATTAGTCATAAAAATAGAATGGTATTTGTTGACAGGTCACATAATGAAACAAAATCAAAAGACTACAAACTACATACCAAAATCCAATGCCAAAAACAGAAATAGAATTGTAAGAACAAAATGAAAAAATTAAAATAGAAAATACAAAAATGAAATCGCAAAGACACACAACGTACTCTCATAGAAGGGGGTATCTCTTTGTTCTACTAGATTGTAAAATTCTAAAAAACTATACAGGTAATTTTCCATTAGGTCAAGTTGATGTATGCTATGTGGGAGAGAATTATATAATTTAAATTCTTTAGTGTCATATCTGCTTAATCTACTTTTTAGTAAAATTAAGTTATTATAGCCCCTTGCTTGGTATGTGTGTATACCCGATGCTATTACATAATTATGACTCTTTTTTCTCATATCTACTAGTTTATTATATATAATTAGCCCAAATAGGGTCATTATCTGGTATGATTTAAAGTACTCCCTGCAGGAAATGTCTTCGGAAGGAATAGTTCGGATGGCAAATTTTTGCACTTTAAAGACCCTTTCCAAGTTTGTGTTTGCACAGGAACCCCATGCCAGTATTCCATATTGAAGAACATATTCAAAGAGAGCACGGTATTTCATTATGGCCGCTTTTATATTAATTGTTTGCCTAGCCTTACATATGGCATACATATTCTGGTTTAGTTTGCTACATATTATTATAATGTGTTTTGTCCATAAGAGATTGCTATCCAATGTAATTCCGAGAAATCTGATCCCATCACCATTAGCATGGCAAACAGTGTCAAAAAGTAGAGACTGGGTCTTGTCCACATTCAGCACCAACCGGTTAGGTCCAAACCAAGATTTAGCCAGTGTAATAGAGATGTAAACTTATCGTGGCGTGCCTCTATTCTCTAATAGCATTTGACACAATAAATCTTGATTTTGCAACTGCAAAATATTGGAACTATAGGAAAGGCTTTATCACTGTACATGACTTTTCTATCAGAATTAGCGGGGGGAGAATTAGAAGCTCAACCTTAAATGTGCATGATATCGATATTAGCACAGCACAGTATTCAGTGCTGGCAATGATCGCTTTTATTCTTTTTGTCATTGACCTCAAACCATAAAGTTTGCGGACGACACGATCACGATAGCAGCAATATCAAAGGATACAGAAGCTGAAGGAGATTAAAGGAGATCTCAAGTAGGATGAATGAGTGGTCATTCACCAATAAACCTCATTACTACAAGAGCCAAAAGTAACTTTGGAGATCATCAGAATAAGTTTAGTAAAATTATCAGCAACATTTTTTGGGCAACAAACTAAACGAGGAATATCAAATAGACTTTGTCCAGTTTACATTAAATAAGACTTACTTTCCTCATTTAACATTGCGACAAACCATGGATAACAACACCCTCAAGACACTAAACTAAACGTTAGCATACCCCCACCTGGCCTAGAACACACAGTGGATTTTTGTGGACACTAAGTGGACATAACTCATATTCAAAAGCTATAACAGAAACATTATTAGATAATCATGCCTACTTCATTTAGCCCTAATCTGAAAATGTTTTAAATTCAAATCAAGTTCACACAGGTTTGGAGAGCATATAAACGTCATCAGCTGTCAAACAAACTGAAAGATGTACTAGGTATGTAGTAAAATGTGTCGCTTATATTGAAGTATTTGGTTTTAGTTGTTGGTACTTTTGTTTAGACCAAATTAAAACAGTATTATTAGCATACAGTTTCTATGCAATTATTTTAAAATCCAAGTTTGTGCAGTCAACAAATTTGTCCTTCTAGTCTAAAAAAAGTTGTAGTTTCTCCACTTTTCAAAAAGGGAGACAAAAAGTCTGCAAACAACTATAGGACTATGTCTTTGGTTCCCATTATTCCAAAATCTTAGAGAAAGTATTAGCAACTCGAGTTATAATAATTCTTTTGAACCCAATAATCAATTTTCTAGTTGCCAATTTAGATTTGGACAGGGTAAAAACATCATATATGATGTGCTTGAAATCCTGCATAACGTCAAGGGCGGTTATGAGGATTGGCTCTACCTAGTTGTCCCTGCGATCTTAGCAATTCATTCGAATTGTATGTCCTATGAATTATTGTTTCAAAAGCTTAACGATTATAGTTTTGGTGAGAGGGGTATTAAACTCATATCCAATTACTTGCAGGATCGCCGGCAGGCAGTGAGAGCCAATGGTTAGTTTTCTACCCCAGCGGGTATAAGTGTGGATGTCCCTCAAGAATCTGTACTAGGACCAGTTCTCTTCCTAACCGCAATGATCTCCTGGAAAACCAAATAGGTAAATTTGCGCTCTTTGCTGATCAGATTACAGTTTTTGCAACTTGGGAATTTGTGGCAGAAGCCCATGGAAGCCTAATTGAGGCTAAACAGCAGGTTGAAGACTGGTTCCTGTCAAACAGGTTTTTGTTGAACCAAAAGAAGACGACTTTCACCTTAAGAAATACTATGCTTGCTTATACAGCATCCCCAGTAAAGTTTCTTGGCGTAAGGCATTAAAGTGGGATGCCTAAGTTGAAAGTGTGTGCAAGGGGTTTGGCAATGGTATGTTTCTGTTGAGTAACCTGTGTGATAGTGTGTCTGATGCCACCATGAGAGTGGCCTAGTTTGGTATTTTTCAGAGTGTCATGCCTTATTGTGTGCTCATCGTGGGGGGGGGGGGGGGGATAATCCACTCATTCTCAACGGGTCTTGGGCTTACAGATTGTCTGGCTGGGTGCTGCCGAAATGCTTTTGCTGTTTTTTGTAAAGCAGAATAATAACCATCTGACATTACGAGATGTACATGATCATGACATTGAAAGCAGTACCAATTATATCCCAATGTATTGTCGCTTGGGAAAGTGTCAAAGCAGGCCACAATTTATTGCAGTTATTGCATCTGAAAAACATTTTATCAAAAAGTCATTTTATAGTGTAGATAATTTCCTTAACTGCCAGTTTTAATTCCATGTAATTTGAATAGTGTCCATCTTGCACCTTAATAAATTACTTATCTGTTAATTTAGATTAAGTGTATTGTAACATGTAATGTAATAATTTTATTATGGTTGAGTGTAAAATATGTTTTGTATATTAATAGAATTTGAATAAAGAAATGTTTTTTTATATATAAAACACAACTATGGGATAACCAAGAACACCAATAAATTATTAGAGCTGTATGTAGTCGATCAATTATTCTAGAAGGAATTTGCAATGTAAGAGAAAAGCCTGGAAATATACGTTATTGCCTTTGGAGAATAACGGACAACATTTTGAAGAATTATTTAAAATAAATGTAGCCAAATGTAAGCAGTAGCATGCATACAATAGAAGCATAAAAGCACTGCCTACCCTAGAAAAATTACCAATTCACATATTTTTTAAAATTATCGATACAGTTTTTTTTACACATTTTTCTTTTGAGGATATTTTTTTTTATGAAAAAAGATCAACTATTCTGTCTCAGTCATCTCACAAATTATTATTACAACTCTTAATCACTTCAATATATTTTATAAGAAATTAGAAACTATACTAAGTAAATATTTCCCAGTTTAAAAATAAAGGCGAAAAGGCACAAAGCCTGAATAACGATGGGTATAAAAAAAATCTGTAAATGTACCCCTATTTTAAAGTATTTTTTTAAACTCTATTAGAATATATTAAGGGAAATTATAAACAAAGCGGAGAAATTAAGTTTTGAGGATGAGATAAAATCCTCCTCAAACCTTTCTAAAACAGTATGGAGTATTGTTAAACGGAAAACGGGAAGAGCAAAACAGAACAAGAGTTATGAATGGAATATAATTGAGAACAAGATAAAATATATAAATAAAAAGGAAATAGTAGACATATTCATTACATTTTTTGCAAATCTTGCTAGTAATACAATTTTTGCCGAACTACCCTTACCAGAATTACAATCAATAAATAATAGTTTCTTCCTCTCTCCCACATCAGATCTTGAAGTCAGGGATATACAAACACTAATTCCGCTGGGCCAGATAAACTACCACTGAGTTTCTTTAAAGTCAACATAAAACTACTGGTTCCAGCAATAAGTAATGTTATAAACTGTACGTTTAAGAGGATCATTTTCCGGATCAGTTAAAGCTCTCAAATGTCATCCCTATTTTCAAAAAGGGACACATGACGCTTGCTAACTACGGTCCCATATCTTTGATAAACACCATAACAAAAATTATAGAGAAGGCAGTTTATAACAGGCTAATAAAATTTCTAGAACAAAATAATTTATTAAACTCCTTTCAACACGGTTTCAGAGTGGGTATGTCTACGGAGAGTGCAATTACGATATTCTTAATGATGGTACGATTTGTCAAAAGCTTTCAACATGGTGAGACATCACACCTTGCTGAAGAAGCTGGAATCTTTGGGGTGAGGGGCATGGTGTTGCAATGGTTTAAGTCATACCTATCTGATAGAAAGCAATTTGTATGTATCCGTGATAAGGGCACTGAATATACATTACATCATCCGTCAAAAAGGTCAGTCATGTACCACAGGGCTCAATTCTGGGACCACTGCTTTTCAACATATTTGTTAATGACCTTGCGTTCAATATTTCTGGTAAAATTATAATGTACGCGAACGATACGACGTGCATTGTTAACGATAAAGACCTGGAGAAATTACTCAATGGTTTAATGCAAATAAATTAAGAATAAACTGTGAAAAAACTAATTTTATAGTATTCAAAAAGAGAAATTCCATTTTTGATCCCAACAGCACATTAGAAAACAGTAAACTAACTGACGTGACTGAAACCAGAATTCTCGGATTAACTATTGATAATGAGCTAAAGTATGAATCACATCTCAATAATCTAAAACTAAATTCAATTTGTTACTCACTGCATTTTCTGCCTGATATGGTGAGTGCGCTTAGGACAGTGTATTATGGCTACTTCCATTTGAGGATGTGCTATGCAATACAATTCTGGGGTGAAGAGAGTGGTAATTTGACAGTATCCAAAACACAGAAGAGATGTGTACGAATATTGAATGGACTGGATCCAAGAAGCTCTTGCAAGCAGTATTTTAGAAGAGATAAAATAATGACTCTTCTGTCCTGTTATATATATCACAAGAAAGAACAATTGGTAAAATTTTAACTTATTACATTTTTGGCAGAATAATTGTATTTTTTGCTCCACCTGAGCAACAATTTAGCATATTATTGCCCTTAACACGCATGCTTATTAAGGATGCATATATATTTCTAGTTCAATGTCACCAGTACTTTTCATGGGCATGGCAACCACAATATCTTGAATAGAAAGCCATCAGTTAGATCTAGGATTTTGACTTTCAAGAATAAACTTTCTCTTTGTTTAAAACATTACAAACGAATAAACAGTTAGTTGTTTAAAATAAGTTAAGTAAATAGTCTTGTCCTTATTTAAGGCTTAAGGTTATTGTTATTACATATGCATTTTGATATTCTAATGAGCTATAAGATTAATTCTATTTCTATGGAACACCAAAATATGTTATTTGAATCTTATAAAAAGTAATATTTTCAAAACATGTTTATACATTTTATGCAAACTAATATCTATGATATTTTCATGGATTATTTAATTTTGTGCATTGAGGTCTTACCAGCGGTAGCTTGTATATTGTTTACTCAATTTATTCCCTGTATAGTACAGTATTTAAAAGAAAACTATAAGATATATAAATTTACTGCCCCATTGTAAATTATGAATATACCTACCTACTATTTGATTGTTTTATTTTATAGTTGTAAGACTCCAAACATAAATTAAGCAACGAAATGTAAAATAAATCAATGAACCTTTAGTATTTAGTACATATTTTTATATTTCTTTAACATTCTATAAAATACAAAGTCCACAGGATTTTTGTCATCATAATAAAAAAAAGTTCTAAAAAGCTCAAATTAGCATGACAGAAGTAATTAAAAGGCTTAAGAATTTCATACAATCTTTCTTGCAAACCTAGCATTATTTCAACAAAGCCTTTCAAAAAAAAAAATCGAGCAAGTATGATAGGAGAAATGGTACCACCGTGAGATTACACAGCTGTCTAAGGAAGTACAAAACCTGTACTGGCTAAAGTGTCACGATGATAGCCAAAAAACTAACCCTCTTTATAAAAATAAATTGGCAGAATATAAGAAAATGTTAACTGAACGAAAAAAAAAATCTATGATAAAAAATGGCAACCTCAAACAATCCCCGCAAATGTACATGGGACATCCTGCACAGAAGAAACTAATAAGGTTAACAATGCTCATCACTTTGAGATAGAAAGGAATGAAGAGACTATCTATCACTGCTGCTGACAAAATTTGTGATCTTTTTATTCTTTTTAGCAACTACTTTGGCGAACTTCCGGTGGTTGGTGTGGATGAAGTGAAGAGCCAGCACGAGCTGAACTCTATTAACGAAGGATCATTCTTTCTAACTCCAGTGGATTTGAGAGAGATTGTGGGTATAAACAATATGACATGCTCTTTAGAACCATTGAGTCTTTGAATGATGCTGTTCTTCTACAGGAGGATCTTCAATCGTTTTTTGATTGGTGTACCTTAAACAAAATGTCACTTAATATTGACAAATGCCATAAGATTACTTT
>MU185081.1:96916-123175 GCA_016904865.1 Pissodes strobi
ATATCAGGGCTCGCCGTATTGGCCCTCTTGGTAAACGTGGCTCCTTGGGTCTTTGCTGCATTGAACTGGACCAAATTTCTGTCGTCCCGAGTTTAAACTTTCTCCAGGTCTTGATTAATTGTTGTAATCTACTCTTGTCTGAGGTGATAAGTTTCAGTCGCTGGTAAAGGTTTGTCTGATCTAAATTGGGAGACAACGGTATTGTCATTTGCAAAACTGTAAAAAGGATGGCGCCCTGAGGCACCCCTGCATTAATGATGAATGTGTCTGTGATGTGTCCATCAACTGCAACGTGCAGAGATCGGTTCTTAAGGAAACTGGCAAGGCAGCTGCAGAGGAAGGCTGGCAGTCCGAAGGACGGTAGTTTGTTGAGCAATCCGTCATGCAAAACTCTATCGACTGCTTTCGAAATATCCAACGCAATCGCTCGAGACTCTCCGTAGTTCTCAATTGCCCTACTCCATATATGAGTGACATAGGCCAATATATCTTATGTCGATCTCTCTTTGCAAAAGCCGTATTGATTATCGCTGATTATTCTGTTGTTCTCGAGGTACTTGAGGTACTGACTTATTGGGAGCAAGGCGATTGGGCGAAGTTTGAGGCCGTGGTTTTCTTGCAATTTTTTGGAACAGGTTGCGCTCGAGCGACTTTCCAAGAAGATGGGTAAATCCCTTTTCGGTAAGCCGCAGAAAAAAGCCTGGGAAAAACGGGTGTTAGTTCGTTGGCGCAGTTCCTTAACACGATGGCAGGTATTCCGTCCGGTCCTGATGCCTTTTGCGTATCTTTAAGGATTTTATGGATATCAGGTGATGAAACTTCACTTCTGCCGTGGTAGTGTTGATGTTCGATATGGTGAAGAGAGTCTTGCCTTGAAAACGTCTAAGGTAGAGTGTGATGTCTAAGGTAGAGTGTGATGAAATCATGTTTGCTTTTTCCTTGGCTGTAGTCGCCGTGATGCCACATTCGCTTGTCAAAGGTGGGAGAGAAGTTTTTGCAAGAGTTTTTGTAAAAGTTATTGCTTACTGCCTTTGCTACCGACCAGAAATTCATAGAGCTACTGGGGCAGTGCAAAAGTGTATTCCTGATCCTTTGATTGTGTTTGTCCTTAGTGTCGTCGATCACACGTTTGCATTCGTTTTTCGCTTCGACAAAATAATTGCGATTTTCGGCGGTCTGACTTTGCTGCCAGTACTTGTAGGCTTGCTGTTTCCCACCTACAGCTCTTTTGCATCTTCTGTAGAAGCAGGGCTTTCCTTTTGACGGTAACTTGATGGAATTTGGGATGTATGCTTCCATTCCGGAGAAGATTACTTGCGTAATCTCTTTGCAGCAGACTGACGGGTCGTCAGTGCCAAACTCGGTGCCAAAGCAGACGCCGAGCCAAGGAAAAAGGTAGAACACCCTTAGATCGTCCCAGTTTGTAGAATTCTAATGCCAGATTTTGCGAGGCAATGGTGGATCCTTCTGTAGAAGTGACAATTCACAAACAATTGTAATAAGTTTGTGGTCGGAAGTACCCAATGGCAGACCAACTGTAATGGTGTACTGGTCAGAACTGGTGGTTAGAAAAGGATCCAGGAGGGTGGCGAGTTCGTCCCTCTCTGAGATTCGAGTTGGTTCGTTTACAAGTTGAGTAAGCCCGCAGCTGATCGCAAATGCTTCAGCTTCTCTACCTTCGTTGTCATGTTTGAGCCAGTTGGTGTTGTGGGCATTGAAGTCTCCCAGAATATTTCTGAATTGGGGTGATCGACCTGTATTGAGTCAAAAGTTGTACCTAATGTTGTAAAAAAGCTTTGGTAGGCTCTATCGCTCGGAGGGCGCATATAAACTTGGTTAATCCTTTGGCAGTGAACTTGAGCCGCATGACGTCAACGTTTTTTGGTTCAAGTGTTTCCTCACGGTGACATGAAAGGTAGCTTCGGACAACAAGGCATTATCTGAACTTATGTCTAAATCGAGTGTGTAAGTCGTAATCAGGGTAGAGGTAGTTTACTGTTGTTGTAGAACATACTTGTGTGTCCGATTCTGTAAGGCTAATATGTGTGGTCTATTTTGTTGATGTTGGTGCACCGAATTAATGTATGTATTTAGGCCTTTTATGTTGCAGAAATCTATTCTAAATTGGTTCGGTATCCTTGTTGCATGAAGGACCCCAAGGGCCACCCGGCGGCGCCCCGAAAGGCCGGGAAGTTTACTTCCGGAATATTTTGATAATGGATAACGCATCATAACATCTTATTTGAGAAGCTTAAAAGGGCAGTTTCAAGGTTTTTACAAGATCACATAAAACAGTACACATTATCGGATGGAAGGGCGGTTTGGATGATCATTCCTATCAGCCCTCTTTTGTCTCTACATCAACAGGAGCACCTCGGGGGTCTCAGCTTTCGCTTTTTCTGTTTCTTATATTTTGTAACGACTTAAATGTTGGTGTGGTTGGGGAGAAGTGTCAATTGTACAGTTTGCCGATGATTCCTCTGTTGTGATATTTTATGAGGAGTCAAATTTAGCTTATCAGATAGTCAATCTGACTGCTAAACGAATGCATGACTGGTGTAAAAAGAATATGCTCTTATTAAATACAGATAAAACAAATTTTATCGAATTTAGAAACAAAAATAAAATAGTCAATGGACAATATGTAATTCATATAAATAATCAACCCATAAAACAGGTCAAACCTTAAAATTTCTTGGGGTTGAACTAGATAATAACCTAAATTGGCCTCAGCATTGTGAGGCAACATGTAAGAAACTTTCATCAGCAAACTATGCTATTTGTAAACTAAGGGATATTGTTAACCATGATTCCCTGTTATCATTCTACTATGCATTTGTTCATTCTCGCCTTAGGGGAACCCAAAACCACGTGATGTCGCTTATTTTTGTATTGCAGAAGCGCATTATAAGAATGATGTGTAGAGCTAGCTTCCTAGACAGCTGTGTACCACTAAATAAACTTAAGATCATCACAGTGTATTAAGTGTACTTGTATAGTATGTGTTGTTACGTATATAGACACAGAATAAATTTGTGAGTAATGGTGCAATGAGTGGTAGTGGCGTTGTAACAAGGTATGGGGCCTTGGGCTAACCTAAGAGTGCCTAAACATGCAACAACTTTGTATGAGAAAAGACCCTACTCCACGGGTATAAAGGTGTTTTAACTGTCTTCCATCAAGCATTAAAGGCATTAGACCTTACGCAAAATTTAAGCAAACCCTAAAAAAGTTCTTTAGTTCACATCCATTCTACAGTACTCACAGGTTTCTTGTGCACCGTTGGGACATTGCGGGAGGGATGTACTGTGCATACTGCTAGCATTTGATAATAGTCATAATATTGATCTCATGTGCTCATATGTGTGTGTTTTCTTTTGAACACTTTTATGATTGAATGTGCTTTGAATTTTGAATTTTATATCTTGACTTTTGTTTGTTTAAATCCTAGTATAATGCTTCTCTTTCTTTAAAGTATAATTCTCTATGTAGCAAGTGATATTTTTTGGTTAGAATGGGAATAGCGATATATTTGAGAAACCGAAGTATAACAATTAAAAGGGCAACAAGTGAATTTGAATTTGATAGAATAAGATTAAGCATAATACATGAGTGCTTTTACATATTCGCCAAAAAATTTAATTAAGCATCTACAAATTATTCTAAAGGGCAATGTATCTATTTCAATGTCACAATTTAATCATATACTACCCCCCCTTCCCATATTATCTTGTGTTTAATTAAAAATTATCAAAATATCTTTGGAAGTGAAATTTCAGGAGATACATTGAAAATATGTAAATATCCAGCACATATGTTACAATAGGTATTGATATTTTGCCCAAAATCTACAGGTTATAATTATAAGAAGTAACTAGCATACATAAATCTGTGTAGATTATAATAAGGGTGAATTAGTTAAATCTCGAATTAAATCGGAGGTTAAACCATTTAGAACATATTTTAATCCCGGCTTTAGTAGATTCTTAATTGAAAAAATGATGCGCCAAAACGTAGATGTTTGTGATAAAAAAATTGTACAATAATATATTTTCGTACCTTATGAAACGTAACAGCCAAGTGACGCTAAATCTGAATGTACCTTGCTAAGATATGTACAACATAAATAATGATGTAAATGAGAATGGGAAAGCAAACAATGTAAAAATAAAATTTGTTCTTACATCAAAACAAAGCTAAAACAGGTTAGAAGAATATTGTCAAACTGACAATGACTTTGACGAGGACAGATCTTTCTGTCAAGTTGTTTTTAAAAATTAAGTATTAGGTAGGTACCATGAATGTAATTTATTCAGGTATTCATATTGAAATAAAAAATAAAAATAAATTGTTCTTAGTGGAACATATTGTCAAAAATAGTGATAAAATTTTAGCATGCTGCTTGTTCTCAAATGTTCTTGTTTCTTATTGGCAAAGGTCTTTTGACCTTTCCTCACAAATTTAAACACAGTCTTTAACTTAGGAAATCATGAATACATAAAATATATGTCGTAAATTGTAGCATCGCTACAGCAATGCCTGCAAAGCAAATACTCACTTTGAACTTACTTTTTTATATTACTTAAGTACCGGTTTTTGAAACTATGTATCTAATTTGCATTTAGAACTGATTCAATAAAATAACAATATTTTAAAATGGCAGGATTCATTATGCGGCAGTGCTGGGACTTCAAAGATATTGTGGCACTTAACGCAATATACTCTGCATTGGTCAGGAGCCATCTTGAGTATTGTTGTGTCGTATGGACGCCCCTATACCAGATTCATGTCAAGCGTATTGAGAGGGTGCAGTCCAAGTTTGTGAATTTTCTTCTTTTTAAATTAAACATAGACAAATCGAATATGCTTTACAAAAATCGCCTCAATATACTTGGCATTGATTCACTGGAGACACGAAGAATTAAACTGAACATGTCATTTGGGCATAGAATCATCAACAACTTGATAGACTGTCCCGAACTTTTGGGCCTGATTAGATTTCGCGTCCCAGCACGACCTACAAGACAGCTTGAATCATTTTCCCTGCGACCCTATCGAACTGATGTTGGAAGGAACGCACCAATTAATCGAATCATGGATTACTTAAATAGATTTTTACCCATAAACTTTAATATAAATTGTTCAATACTAACATTTAAGCGTGAAGCTAGATCTCTTATATATCGTTCTTCGGAGTTTCACTAGTTTTTGTACATTCATTTGGTTCCTATATCATCTATTGTCTAGTTTTAACTGTTTGACTGGTTTTAGTAATACAAGTAAAGTAGTGTGTTTTTGTTAGTTAATATCATGTGTATTTATTGTGTGTTATGTATTGACATTTGTTGTCTGTTTTAAATTTTTTAATGTATATTGCTTAATTGTGTGTTTATATTAAGTCGCGTTATGTACCATTTGGGCAATGCCTGTACTGTGCTAAATTTAAATTAAATAAATAAATATTAAAACACATGACACACTCTGCTCTGCGTATCGCTTAGAACTGAAGAAATCCTAACACCCGTAAGGTAACAGACAGAATAAATAGTCAAAATACAGGCTAAGATTTGCTAAATATGACAGGTTGTGAATGCCTGTCTAATGCTTGTTGGGATTTAGTAGTTGTGTGCCTATTTTAAATTATAAACGTCGTTTTAAAAAAATGTACGAGAATATCTTTGATACTATTGTTAATGACCTCCTGGGCTATATTAAGCTAAAATGCAGTGTAAATTGTTTGATTATTAATTGTTGATTGATATGCCACATGAAACTATTACAATACAATACTTAACTGCCAAAGACTAGCTACAATATAGCATATCCTTGATTAACAGTCGGAATAACATTTCACAACAGTTTATTTTAGTTTCGGTTAGTCGCATCAAGCTTTTATTAGAGAAAATAAATATTAAAAAAAAGGATCCAAGATTAATATAAAATGTCATGTTGTACCTAACAACTGATATAAACTAATAAACTAATTTTATTTATAAAGTTTTACATAAATAAACAAAACAAGGAATAGGTATATCTTCCGGACGTGTGACAGTTTTACAATTAATGAATCTTTTCTGACAAAAATGTATTCTGCATGGTTTGCCTACAAACATCTTATTAGTTCCATACAATAAAAACAATGAGAGTCCAAGAAACCCACCCCTAATATCACTGTTTTCTTCTAAATAACTTGAACAATAACTAGCATCATCTTTACCTAAGCTTTAAAAATGGTGTTTTAACATTTATTTAGATGAAGAATTAAGTAGGTACTTGCAATCATTTATAAATATATTGCTCTCATTAAATAAAGCTTAAGGGAGGCACAGGGTACAGAACAATTAGAACTCCTGATGTTATCATAATGATGCAAAGTACTTATAACAGCAGTTTGAATAGACATTTGTTTGAATACGTTGGTTGAATACGAACATATAACACCATTGCTAGGTGTATACTTTGTAAAAGTATCATTTATACTTCAGAATACTCACACAGCTACTAATTACCATTATGCCAAATTTCTGTGGGAAAGATGTAAATATTTACATTGTAAAAGTATTTTTTTCCGAGATTTTATCCTCCAAAATGACGGAAGTAACATTTGGAGGGTGCAAATCTGATTTCTATTAGATACTTTGAAATTATGACAAAAAGGATACTTGAAAAATCAAATAGCACCAAATTTGATTAAACTCCTGGGTTCCAAAATTGAAAATACCGAACAAATCACTTTTGCTGGCATGTCAAATCACATATAACCTGTTTAATCTTGTTAAACCAAAGTTATTAATAAAAAGCAGGCTAATTACCCCATTGGAGGAATGGTTCTCCTCTCCGGCGGTGGCCTCTGACCGAACACTGGGGTAACATGCCCCGACATAGAGTTACTTCCAAAACTAACACTAGACCTTCCGAGGCTACTACCTCCTATGTTCCTTGTAAAGTTCAAATTTGCCATGGCTATCTGTTAAATGCCCAACCACTTTTCACCATAACGACTGTTGGCTGGATTTTGGTTTTTGTCACTTTGTTCGGTTCTAAAACTATTTCAGCTAAGGTATCACAAAAAATACAAACATACTAATTACAGAATGTAGGAAACTTAAATGCAATGTGGAGATGGTACGGTTGTAAAAAACAAAGATCGCTTAAACACAGGATTATCCCACTGTTTTTTTTCCAAACGAAATTTTACGAACGGCTAGAGGAATTTTTTAACTATTTCTCTATGGGTAAATGTTATTGTACAACTGCTTTTCGCCATTACCAAATCTTAAACTGTCAAATGTGAACTGTCACAGCAATCATATGTTAGCATCACGGACATAAAGTAGAGTAGAATGGATGACCAGTTCATATTAGATAATCTCAGCAACATGTCCGCCCACAAGTTTAATTTACGTTGGGGACATTGTTTCTATTTAGACAGGTCAGAGTCGCTTTCCAGTGATGATGACAACTATTTCCAATTTCCAAGCGCCAGGCTATGCATAGACTCAAGCTACATGCTTTCGTTTTGCTCTTGAAGCCTTGTACAGTAGAACGCCATAATATTGCAATCTATACTACTTTTTTACTACTCGCATTCCGTTTGCTACTGGTTGAAATAGTCAGACCATTGTTTATACAGTAAAAAACAATGGTCAGGCAAAAATGTCTTCACAGTCCAGTGGATTGTTTTCAGCAGTTCTCTAGAGATTAGACATTGTGCTTGTGATACGGCGCCCCGGGTTCAATTCCCGTCAGTGGCAAGACATATATTTTTTAAATTTTTGTTTAAATTAAGTTTGCTTCTTTTTTAAATTTAGATTAGGTTTGTTTAATTGCACCCGGAGCGCTTGGAGTGAAATATTAGACTTTCTAAAATGTAAACAAACGCTCTAAGGTCAGTATGGTTTATAACCCTGATCCAAGAAGCGTAAACTAATAGGACTGATGAATCGGCTAAATCTGCCCGTCAATGCAATGCGAAAATTCTCATTGTTGTGAAGTCGGCTGCAGTCCTTTATTGGCGGATTTACTATGTAAATGTATGGAAAAGATGCGTATTCCCCTTTCTGTGTTGAGTACGATACCAAGCATATGTCGCAAACTCAACACGGATTTCTGACCTATTTCAACACTACAGAACCGCGTGTACTGGGCACGGGTTTGTCGTAAGTGCGTCTTCTCGTTTCCGTGTTGAGTATAATACCAAGTAGGGCATGTCTATGCGCTCTAGCAAAACTTTCACAACGCCTCGGTGGTATAGAAGGCAGAGTGCTTGCCAGTCATTCCTGCGCTGCGAGTTCGATTCCCATCGGTCGCGACAGATGTTTTGTTTATTGTTTTTTATTAATTTATCTTTTTTTCTTAATTTTGGGTTAGTTTGGGCTAGCCTTTGGTTAGTTTTGGTTAGCACTTGGTTAGTCCTTGTTGATTGTGCCCCCGTAGCGAGCGAAGCGAGCGGAGGGACATGTAAAGCCATAATAATACCTAGCAATGTGAAAGCCAAAGTGGAATTCGTGGCACTAGCTGCCAGTCTGCAGAAGGGTGTCGATCCAGCATTTATTATTAATTTCGAATTTCGTAACTCGAAATTAATTAATAATGTAGCGTATGTTACACGGGTTTGTATCGTTAAACGCGAAATCTACACGGTTCTGTAGTGTCGAAATTGGCCACAAATCCGTGTTGAGTTATTATAATTATTATAATTATTGTTCAAATAACACTGAACACAACGATTTTATAGGTCTTAAAATGCACTGTCAGAATGGAAACAATCCGGTCGAGGACTGCGACAGACGTCACAAGCAATCACGTGCGACCACGAGTGTCTCGCGACAGCTTGACTTTTGGCTGCCATCAATCGAATGTTACAAACCTACAAAGAAGGGGGATTCTTCGTGAATGTATTGGCGGAAACACATGCAAGCTGCTGTATATTTTGTAAAAAGTGCATCCAAAGTAGGGGCACGTATTACAATAAGTAATATTTCACTTTTCGCATAGCCATCCGCTCGCTGCCGCTCGCTACGGAGGCTCAAGAAGAGGAAACTAACGAAGGGCTAACCCAAACGTAACCCTAGACATACCCAAAATCAAGAAAAAAACTGTTTGCTAACCAAAACTAGCCCAAGACATACCCAAAATCAAGAAAAATACTGTTTAGAAACTTAACCGTAAAAAAAACAACGGGGTTTGAACACGGGCAGCCGCCGATAGTCGCCGAATTGAGACCTAACCATCTTAACCTCTAGCAAGAGCGTCGTGCTCTTGCTGCAAATCGATTGCATCGCGAAGACATCGAATGCAATCGCTCGATTCAACGCCACCTACACTAGATGGCGTTGGAGACGCTTTTACCTTGATTGCAGCCAAAAGCAAAGCTGTCGCGAGACACTCATGTGCGATCGACATTTTGGCGAACGTATGTCTTATGAGATCGAGCAATCCTGTTTTTACGATTCTTGACCCTGATCGAGGTGTCAAAATATCAGCCCACTATTTCGACCAATAGTAAACGGAATGCACTTTGTAAACTATCCGCTCCAAGGTTGCTCCTTGTTCCTTGTTTGTTGAGCGCCCCTTTCAGGGAACCACTAGCTTTGCTCCTAGGCAATATGCCAGCACACCCTTCGTCCGGCGCTTAGACAGAGGCAAAGCTACCCTTCTGCTTGTGTTACACGTTTCAGTTTGAAGGGCTTTGTATTCGGTGGGAAACTCCAGTGCCCCTGATGATTCCCGACTTTTGCACAACTATAGCTACTGAACTCTTCCGATCCGTCTTCGGTTGAGTGTGCACGCGTTCCGTAGCGGCTCTTTCAGCGCCATTTTGGATGAACTAGTGGCATCGTGACCGTGGTCCCTCCCCGAGAAAGAGCCGGGAGTCCTAACCAGATAAATGCTCATTCACGCCGGTACCCAGGCCGGGAGGGACCGGATGTCCCTGTGGGATCATTTCTGTCTGTGCCTGCAAAAATTCGGCCTAGAGCCACCATTTTGTATTCGTTAAGTAAATGTTGTAAAACCGGGATTCACCAGGGGCATAGGCCCGTCATACTGGAGGATCCCATCAAGTAGACCCCTCAAACTGGAATAACGTGTAACACAACCAGCAGGGTAGCTCTGCCTCTGTCTAAGCGCCGGAAGAGGGGTGGTTTGGGTAAATGCTATAAGCGAAGCGAGGAAAAAAAACTTCACAGAGAGAAATGGTCCCACAGGGACATCCGGCCCCTCCCGGCCTGGGTACCGGCGTAAATGGATATTTCTTCTGGCTATGACACTATGAAAGGCACATAATTTCTTCTGGCTATGAAAGGCACATACTATGCTGGCCAGGACGTCCAAGTCGTCCTCGGGGAAAAAAGTAACCCAACCTAACCCAAACTAACCCAAACTAACCCTAACTATAACCCAATGACCTGTACCAATGGCGCTTAAAGAGCCGTCACCGAACGCGTCTACACTCGACCGAGAACGAATCGGAAGTGCGCTCCAAGGTTATTAATTTAATAACCTTGTATCTGCTCCTCTTTTTATTCAACCATTACCATTTAGACAAGAAGGCCGTGAAACTAAGAAAGCAGTAACCAATATGCCCATCACCTTTGGGACCGAAACTAAATGCTGTAAAGTATATATTTCACGTTTTTAATATAAAATTTGTTTAAAATTGTGACATTTTTGCATTTGCAGTGAACAATTTATACAAAGCAGATAATTAATTGTGTTAATGACAAGGTCATTGCCAAGAATAAAATATCTGCTTTCCTTGCTAAGTGTTTAGGTTATTAGATGCATTTAGTGACCATAACCATATGTAAGGTCAATAAATGCATCCAGGCCCTAGTGACCTTAGCAACAAGGCGACAACTGCTTGTGATTTAATTTATAGTATGTTTGATTTATTCCTCTTCCTCGGAGGAATCAATTTTTAAGGATGTAAAATATTTTGAGAACGAGCAATATATCCATTATTTAATGTTATGTTCCATTTTGCCACTTTGTCAAAACGTTAGTAAATCTCTAAAAATTGCTCTGTTTGCGAAAACGTAAATCGTAAATCGAAAACGCAATTAATTTCAAAGGATCTTCAAAACTTCAATTCGTCCAATCGGTTTAATAGAAATCACGGATTCTGGAGTGGCGGAACGTGTGTTATCGCTGGTCCAGTGCATAGTCTACTGACATAGATCGTGGATCCCTCAATGCTCTGTGATAGTGGTTTTGATCATATTGGAATAGCGTCTTGAAATATTATCGGATGCGTTAATTTGGGGAGACTCGATTTTGAAAAAAGCAAACAGTTACAGGAGTACCGCCTGGAGTGTATTTCAAATACATTAAGAAGAACTCTAATAGAGAATAATGAGGTTACACATGCCTTTCATTATTGAAATGATGATCTTCCAATAATTTAGCAAAATCACTTCTTCTAGAGGCGATTTCGCATCATTATTTCCGGTAAAACATTTAATTTTACAAGGAGTCATAGAATCCTAGGTATATTTTAAAAGAATGCTTTTTTTCTTTCTTTCAGCAATGATATACACATTAAAAATATATATGTGCCTCACCTTTATAAGTATACAACTGAAGTGAAACTTCTGAAAGAGATATAAGAAATTAAGTTTTTATTTTTTTGAAGTTCTTTTCTTTTTTGCCTTGTTTCCGATAGTTTTTTTTATTTTTTTCCCTTATTTTTCAATTTGTTTTTTCCCAATAACCGCGTTTTTCTAACTAATTTATTTTTTTATTTCGTTTTATAATACTCTTTTTAACATTCCGAACAATTTTTTTTATTATTATTTTTGTATTATTTGATTTTACTTTTGTTAACTTTCCGAACAATCTTTTGCATTTGTTTTTTTATATTATTTTTTTTCGCTATACTTTTATTAACTTGCCGAACATTTTCTACGGTTTTCACTTTTTTGCCATTTTTTTCAAAAACATTTGATTCTTTTTCATCTCAATTTTCATTCTTTCAATTTTTTGCCATCTCCGACCTCGTAGCTGAACTCCTTCGCCTATTTTTCGCTGAAAACCTCGTTTCTATAACTTTTTTCTTTTTTGTTTTTGTTAATTTTTTTCCCTTATTTTGGTTTATAACTTTCAGAACTTTTTACGCTTTTATTTTTTTTCCCATTTTTTCGAAAAATTTTGGGTATTTGGGGAGGTGAAGGGGTGGGGGTATAATCCCCCCACTGACGACCCTGTCTCATGGGGTCAACGTTTTCAGATTTTCGATCCGAGGCTCCGCTGCAGAGATATCGGCAAAAAACGATTTTCTACAAAATCCCCCGTTAAATTAGAGCCTCGGTCCCCCCCCCCCCCCCCCTCCATACGGTCAAAGGTTTTTAACCTCGTAGCTATTCCCGTTCTCCCGAAATTAAATATTTTAGTTTTTCTTCTCTCCCCTCTCCTGGCCGAACGAGAGGGGGTAAGGGGTCCAGTCTTCGTCCAGGATCCTCATTTTACCCCGGCTACATGTCCCGAAAACTTAAATCCTCTAGCTATACTGGAACATGCTTAATTAAAGGGGCGTTCATTTTGATACGCGTTTCACGTCGGCACTATTTATTTGAGCCTTATTCCTTTATTATCTAAAATCGACTCCTGGCCTTCTGAGTTTGATTCATAATTCCTTTGTCAGTCAAACAACGATATAATTCTTGTTAATATAGTTTAAAATTGCCACATCCTTATCCTTTGCATTATAAGATCCTTTACACAGATAGTGCACTATATAAAAATCGGCCTTTCCCATTGGTCGATCCGCATGGCCCTCCGCTCGCTTCGCTCGCTATGGGGGCTCAAGAAAAGGAAACTAACCAGGTGCTAACCCAATCTAACCCAAGACATACCCAAAATCAAGAAAAAAGCTGTTTAGAAACATAATCTTTAAAAAATAATAAAAAAAGCAACGGGGTTCGAACCAGCGTTTTCCAGGTGAGACCCAACGATCTAAACCTCTACACGACGAGAGCTCTTGACAGAAATCGATTGCACCACGCAGACATATCGTAATACGAGATGGATCGACCAATAGGAGAGGTCGATTTTTACATAGTGCACTATTTGTGTAAAGGATCTTTAAATGCTTATCCTTTCGATCAACCATTTAATAAAACCAAATTGAGGCAGATGCCTGTTATCAATAGCAACAAGAGGAAACATCTGTTTTCCATATGGCAGGTGGTATATATTTTATTCTTAACACGTTGACTGCCGAAGCGAATTTCGTGATCGGGTCCGCTGCGCCGAAGTAGTTTTATTGAAAATTTCAGATATTTTTACATTTTGAGAGTAAAATAGCTTCATAGTCAATACATATTTTATACTATAGTAAGCGTGAATAAAATATATGCACGCGGCGCCTGATTAAATCATTGCCGAGTGTATATATTCTATTCACGCTTTGTAAGCAGGTAGATACTTTGCTATTATACTGGGGTGTGTTCTGAAATACTTTGTAAAAGTAAACTCTGTACTCTGTAATGTAGTGACGGCCATATTGGAATGGAACAAAATGTGACTTTTACTTTTCTTTTTAAACGGATTTGGGAGTAACTTTGTACTAAATTTCAATTTAACCTAACTTTATTTTATTTAATTTCATTTTAAGAAGTGGAAGGTGGTGTGTCTTTTATATTATCTGTGTTTATAATGCAGAATCATCAAATCACTGCATTTTGTGCAATTACTGCACAACTCTTGAGCATCAAGGAAGAATTAATAAGCAGCAGTGAAAGCGATAGTGATAGCGATACAGAAGTGTTGGCTTTTTGAATTAAAAAGTTCAAGAAAAAGCCTCAACGTATTGATAATTACGTAGAACTTACTATAGAAAATTTTACGGCCAAGCAATTTCAAGAAGATTTTAGGATAACTGTAGACAACTATGAAACAGTTGTTTGAATATTGTATCCCTCACTTATAAGGCAGGGTCCAGAAGGGAGAGAAAAAATTAATGTTGAAAAGCAAATATTGTCCGTCATATGGTTGCTTGCAACGCCCGATTCTTATAGGTATGTAATAAATATGCTATAACTTTGATTCATATCATTATTTCTATTGGAAAAAATACTTGGAATGAGGTGTATAATAATATACATCTAATGTATTAAGCTTAATGTAAAATTGTGATTCTATTTTAGGTCAGTTGGTGAAAGATTTAACATGGGCAAATCATCCCTCTCTGTGTGTTTTCTGAGGATGGTAAAAGCTATTTGTGAGAAAGCACCCCAAATCATAGCATGGTCATCTCACCAACAAAGAATCGAGATACAACAACATTTTCAATGACTAGGTGGTTTGCCCAATATTATAGGAGCAGTTGATGGCACTTACAGTCAACAGCACGGGTAATAAGTTTCGAAAAGAATGCGATAAAAAAATTTGATTTCACTCAGCCCCTATCAAAACAGTTAAAAACAAAACTACTGCTACTGACGGCCTTCGCCTCCAACTGTTTTTGTAGGGTTTTTCTCCTCTGCCCCTCAGCCGTCGAACTGCATCAGCGGTTAGTCCGACTGTACATTAATATTAGGGCACCTAAGAATGACGCAGAAGTATATTTCACCAGAAAGTGTACATATGCGTTTACACTTCAAGCGGTGTGTGATCCAAACCTAAAATTTACAGATGTGTTTGTAGGTTATCCTGGATCTGTAAGCGATATCCGGATTTTCCGAAATTCATATATTTTTATGATGATATTCAAAATGATCCAGACAGATTCATTTCAGAAAACCAATACATCATAGGGGACAAAGCATACCCTCTCCTAACTTGGTGTATTCCACCCTACATTAACCGAGGGAATTTAACACCAGCAAAAATCCTCTTTAACCAGCAACAAGCTAAAATTAGGCGAAATCAGGAGGGAGAAGAAATATATATTGAGGGGGGTCGTCAGCATTTAGCACTAAACCATGCTGCTGACGAATTGGATAAAAATAGAGAGCATGGAGCTAATATTGCCAACAATTAAGCCAGGATGAAAAGAGATCAGCTCTGCACAGATCTTTTTAGAGAAAGAAATAGAATAAGATAGTTTTTTTTTGTAGTTTTAATTGATGATCTATGTTCTTTATATCGCAAACATTTGTAATGAAAATTTTATTATTTCCGTCAATAAATGCCTGTATTTTTGAATAATTTGTGGGTATTTAATTTAGCAGATTTTTTCCCCTAGTAGATTTTCCCTAAATGATACATAAATGTCTTGGTAGGATAACGCAAAATGAAAGTCTTCCTCTATAAAATAAAATATTAATTCGTAGGAAAAAAAAGCAAGCAAGTCACTATTTTTTTGCAAAAATTTGTTTATTAGAAATAAACGAGTAACTGAAACTTAAATACAGAACTGTACAAAACATTTAACTAACAAAAAACAAAACTTAAACATTCTTTGAAAACAAAACTCAAGGAGACCCTACACTTTTTTAAGGTAACTCCTCAAAAGTAAATTTGTTACCTAGTAACAAAAAAACAAATGCCAATAAGTATTTGTTTACGTAAAAAAATTAAACTAATCATTAGGTAACTTAACAAGGAAAAAAATATATAAAAAATATACCTACTAACTATTTGTTATAGTGACTAGTTTATCAATAATTTTATCAAATTTCTCAGAAAACATTTCAAGTGTTTTCTTTTTATTTCCATCTTTTCATTGTGACGCCTATTTCTGCTCTCCTCTTTCCCCATACTGTCTTCATGATATATTTTTAAAAAATTAGAGATGGTATCATTTTTTTAATTTTTTTTAATTTTTTTAGGCAGTTCCTCCAGAAGATTTTCTTCTATCTCACTATTAGCTTCTTTACTTCCTGTTGCCTCTTCTGCAACTTTCAAACCTCTTGAGGAGGAAGCAATAAATTGTGGGCTTATGTTTGGCTTTTGTCCCAGAATATCGTCAATATCTAGTATCTATCTAGTATTCAAATTTCACTGTTTCTTCCCCAGTTTTCCGCGCTGACATATTCTCTTTTTTGTTTAGATATCTTCTCCTTAGATACTGTCTTTTACTTAGGACCTAGTGTACCCCTTCATTTTTGCCGTTATTTGATCCCAAACACTATAATTTTTTATTGATGTGGACTCGAAGCGTTTACTATAGTGTTTGCGTAGAGAAATTAGTTGCTCAGTTGAATTATGATCCCACTTTTTGTTGCTCACAGATTCAACAATTTCACTCATGTCCATGTCCGAGTCCATATAATTATTATTGCAATTTGTATCCTTGTTGCTGTTAATGAACTCATCAACTTTAGGAGGGAGTTCAAAGCTTGGAAAATTGGATTTAATTATTTCCTTAAGCTCTTCCGTCAATTTTGTTTTTTGCAATGAGCCGTCTGTAATTAAAAGACATAGCAATTGAAAATCGGGAGGTACGTCAGCAACGGCCTAATAAACGGCCTATAATAATATAATAAAAAGCCCTAAGTACTTTTAGAATATTTTTTTGTATTATTTTACATCCCTTCAACATTTTGAAGGCAAATATAGCCATTAGTAATATACGGTTCATCATTAATGGTAAAAATAACTAAATGCTCCATTTTGAACCCAATGTATAGGCAACGTATAGGCACACGTACAACAAAAGTCAAAATAAAAAACGTAAATAAAAGGTCTCTAAAAATATTACTGCGTTATTTACTGCAGTAAGAAATGTACTCCCTTTGTACACAAAACAGTGAATTCTAAACGCTAAAAATTTAGCCAGACTGTAAAAATTCCCTATTTTTGAACGCAAACTGTAACAGAAATGTAAGAAATGTGTACTCTGTAGACGTTTCTGAACGTACCCCTGACAGTACTGGTTACTGGTGTACAGGTTCGAACTAAGGGATCGTCCATCCAGGTTGGGACTAAGGGGTCGTGAAGAACTAACATATGCTGATTTAAATGCATAAATTTCTGTTTACCTGGGGTTAAATAAATCTATTCGTGGATCTATTATGGCTCATTCATACAACATACATACAGGGTGTTATCACCAAACTATACGGTGAAAAACGAAAGTTATACACATGTTGGGGTGTTCCCCAACAGGTAGTATAGTGTGTTTAATTGTATAGAGTGTTAAGAAATAAAGAGTCATTTCTAAATATTGAAAGTTGTGCTTTTGTTAGAACCCAAGGAAAAAAACGTAACAATACCAATACCATACAGGGTGTTTATTTTAAATTATACCAAAATTGCTACCTCGGAAACGGAAACTGTTACAAGGTTGGTTAAATTAGAGAAAAGTTTCATTTTCTGATATCTATTGAGTAGGTATCCGTTTACAGTTTGACCATTATTTTTTTTAACAGCCTTGTCGTTTTGGAGATAGCAATAATAGTAGTTAGCACTCGAAACATGCACCCTGTATATTTTCTAGTATTTTTTAGCTTGGCGTAATTCAGCCTAATTTATCTATAGATTAAAATATATAATATATTTACGAAGTAAGTCAGTGTGCAGTGCTTCCAATAAGTACATTTTCTTTGTTCTGGTTCGCTTTCTGACAGGAATTCCGCAAAAATAAACGCAAAGTGGGTAAATGTGTATCTGAGGATACACAAGCATCAGACGGCTGTGCCGTGGTGGGGCAGCCGGCTGCCGCTAATGGAATATTTTATTAATATTTTAGGTTAGGTAGGAAGAAAACTCGTAGCGAATTAAGCTAAAAAGTCCCGCAGGGCCGCCGCCGCCGCCGCCGGAGACAAAATTTTTTTAGAGCTATGTGGAGAGGGTTCAAATCCCCAAATCCTTCTTCCCCTCCCTTCCATATCTACGGCCTTACCATGGCCGTAGCTAGGCGTTCTGCATGATTGAGGGGGGGGGGGGGAAGGGTGTTAGGTTAGGTCGGAAGAAAACTTGTAGCGAATTAAGCTGAAAAGTCCCGCAGGGCCGGCGCGCCGCCCGGTGCCCGGAGGCAAACGTATTTTGGAGCCATGGGGTCGTTCATACCCTTAAACCCCCCCTTATCTACGGCCTTACACTAATCACAACACTATTCGACGGAGCAGACCGGCCGGATAGAGCAAGACATAAAAGCTTATGCGAACCACCGTCCACCATAAGTATGTCACAAACACAGTGTAAAAATCCCAAAAACATTAAAAAAAAAACGAAAAACACCTACTAACAATCATAACAAACTGCAGCAAAAATCCAAAAATATTACTAATATACTAACACACTTTCAATATATTTTAACATCACAAATCACACATAACATCAAACACGACACCTCCAGAACGTCAAAGGTCAGCACGCCCTGGAAGGACGGTGTGGTTTTAGTGGGATGGCCTTAGTGGTGAATTCCACACTCCCCTCACCTGAGGGGGTGCGTAACTGAGCATTTCCACACCTTACCAAAAAAAAAAGTATTTCGTGTCATGGCGAACGCGGCAAATATGGAGAATGTAAGTCTTTTATTGCTTATTGTTTTGGTATTTTTTTTTTGTTTATTCTGCATGCTACAACGTAATACCAAAGACAATTCACTGTCTTTGGTAATACTGATATGAAATGACGCATAAACATAAGTTTGCGGGATTATAAATATTCATGTATTCCGAAATTTGTTCTGACTTATTTGTATCTCGCGAGATACAACGGCCGAAAAAGAAACAATTTTTTGAAAAATGATCGAAAAACAAAGACTATTTTCAGTTTCTTGAAATTGGTTGTATCAATTTTTATGGTCGGAAAAATGCCGTTCTTCCCCCAAAATACGTTTCGGATGTTGGGTCGTCATCTAGCGATAAAAAATCGAATGGCAACAATTTGATGACGAATGGAGCACGGATGATACGAAGCCATTTACCCAACTTTGCAATAGCAAATATGAAGTAGATAACAAGAAAAATAGTTCCTTACTGAAGATGTGAGATTTGATCAATTAAGCTACTTTTCAAGATTTGGGGAGAAAGGGAGGTGCAAATATTGTATTGTACTAATGGACAAACATCTATATTTTGTTAAAAGTGCAAGCTGCGGTTGTGTATTTTTCATCAAGAAGATTCCTAAACTGGCATTGTATTCTGGGAGATAATAAATGTTTTTTGTTAGATTAAGTAACAAAAATTAAAACAGTTTTTCTTGTGTCCTTGGATGCTTATTTAATAAAAAAATAATAAAACAATTAGTTTTTTCTTTACCATAAATTTTTGCCCGAATAAGGGTTAAAATATTATTTAGTTTTTAATATAGCTCTGTTGAAATTTTCACTCCTGGAGTGTAGTCTCAAGCCTCAAACCTCAAGAACACCCCGTATTTTTTTTTTATATGTTAAACCGTATCCCTGCGCCTTGGTGTTTGATGTATTTACTTCAAATAATATAAAAAGGTGGGAATCATTATTGAATGACATTTTTGCCCAATATGTATGAATTTATCACACAATTTAGAAAACGAAAGAAAAATTGACCGTAACTTATTATTAATGAGTAGTCCTGATGCCTGGTTACAAATGGTAACATATGCGCATATTTCTACTTAAAGAATCACGCGTATGTTATAACTTAGGTACATAGATCTACGTACATATAAACAATATCTTGAGAAATCTTAGCTATACCTTTATTTAAAATCCAATTAGCGATATATGCAGTTATGTCATATACAACTTCTATACCAAATCCACTTATATTTTTAAGCTACGACGCTTTGAAACCTTATAAGAAAATATATAAAAGTGAGATGTATCGAATTTTTAATCCACTTCTGACGGAAGTAACAAACAGTGCTTTTTAAAACTCGAAGCAGGTAAGTTTTCTGCTTTCAAACTCCCTAGCCTAGACTCTGTAGGAAATAGTCTCAAACAAGGTTTGGTTTAACGTTCTTCGTATTTGGGTAGTGTTCATATAGTGTCTGATGAACTAATTATTATTTATCAGATTACTCAGACAAATTTGAAAATATAGTTTATGTATCACAATAAAGTAGTTAACAAATACCGATGAGACTTGCTAAAAAGCTATAAGTAAACTCGTCTTATAATTTAACACGAGTATGAGAAGCATGACTCGAGCAGCGAGCAGTAGACGAGTGTTGTAATGAATGCCATTAAATATCAGTTGCATAAATTATATATATGATCCATCATGGCCTTTTCTGGAAAGTCAATATTCTTTTTCTCCACTCTGTCCGATTAGCCCCACTTCTTAACTTTCTTTTTACTTTTATAAGCTGATAAAAATATGAATCAGACGGAATTATGAAGATTTACAAGGCACCAGGTTTTATTAAAAAACAATCTAAAAAGATAACATATTTGTACCTCCACCGCTTTTTCTTAAATCTGTGTGCTTGGTGTCATCTTTCCAGCTACTGCGAAATGATCCCTTGCTAAAGATCCACGTCTCGTCAATGAAAACTGGAGCAGTAAAACCTTCCGGACCTAAATTTCTATTTTTGATATACTCCATTAAAACATTGATTCTTATTTTATGAACAATACCTTGCAAGTTCATCAAAGATTTTCTATTATTTGATTTCTCCACTTGGAGCCTTCAGTCTATATTTTTGATCCATCTTCTTAAGGAGTCGATGGAAAACTCAAAATATTCAATTTTCTTTGAACTTTTGTCATATTGTGGCCAATGTTCTTTTCTGACGTACATAGAATAAATTGTGTCCCGAATTATATTTTTCAAATATTTTGTAATTCTGGTTTTGGGGGTCTTTTGAAAGACATACAAGAAAATCTACCCCACTGACGGTGAAGGGAAAGATATATTTGGCATCGAAATAAAAGAACAAATTCTTTCTTCGAGAGCTGTTGCCTCTTGAGTTAAATTCGCCATTAGCTACCTTCAAATATATAGTTGCACATGGTCTGGAGGCAACCATGCCACAAACAATATAGTTGCGTAGCTATATTGTTTGTGACCATGCCAAACCTTTTTGTTGCCTATCGGATACTGCTTCTAGTATCAGTGGCTAGTGGCCATTGACCTCAAGAAAATGCTAGTGGCGAAAAGAGCTTTTCGAAACTCAAAATTATCCAAAACTATTTGCGAACATCTGTGTTACAGGAGAGTCTAAACGCTTTATCTTTGATTTCAATAGAGCATGATATTGCAGCTCAGTTAGACTATATCGATATTATCTCACGCTCTGCAGAAAAAAGACAAGGAGGTATCATTAGATTTTGTATAGGTACTGTTGTTGTATTATATTGTATATTATTTTTAAGTGACATGTATAAAAAAAGATTTTTGAAATATTTCCATTTTCATTCTCATATAAAACTGGGGGAGGGAATTCTGTTAGGTAAGGTGAGGGGGGCGGCCATTTGGTGGTTTTGCTCCAGGCGGCCAAATGTCTGGCGCCGACCCTGATCGGTTGCTGATTAATTTGTATTATGAATGCTTTAACTATAAATACTAATTGTGTTCCTTTATTTAGAAGCTTTTTAGTAAGAACATCCCTTCATTTACCTTTGGAGCTGCTACTTTAATACTCATGAAAAAAAAAATAATTCTAGAATAGCTTTATTGCAACTTTGAGGGACACCAAAAAGTTGTTGTTTTTTACAGGAAATTTAATTCTCTACAAAAAAGATCTCTTGCCATTTTTTCGTGTACATATTGCTTAGCTTCTGCGGTATAGTGAAAATTAAAAAAAAAAAATCAAATATTTTTTACATTCAAAGGCAAATATCTTTTGAACTGTGCTATAGATACGATAATACGACTCGGAGACTTTTTGTAGACAATTTGATTTTTAAAAAAAAGCTTTATTAATAATTTTTCGTATCTCACGTAGTTTCGGAGGTAAAGAGAAAATAAAGAATTTTCTTTTCGGGTTTCTAAAAAAGCTGTCGAGTTGCAGTTTTCACTGATTAATATCATTTTACTGAAAGTTTTTGTTTTAA
The DNA here is from genome assembly GCA_016904865.1 of Pissodes strobi. Lineage (NCBI taxonomy): Eukaryota > Metazoa > Arthropoda > Insecta > Coleoptera > Curculionidae > Pissodes > Pissodes strobi. The sequence continues at coordinate 118,788 of MU185081.1, forward strand.
GTAAATGCCATTTTATTTTGACAACCGGAAGTACCGAAAACAAAATGGCCGAATATTAGGTATGACAACTTTGTTATTTTAAATGAAACACCCTGTATATTTTCTAAAAATCTTATAACTTATTCCTTCCCGTTTTCACAAATGTATTACAAATTATAGTTATTTTTTAAAATAGTGGATTTATTGAGCTCTAAAAATGATATTTTTTAAGAAGTCTGTTATGGAAACAAATTCACATTATCCGATAAATGTCAGTGCCGATCACTCTTAACACATTCTTTCGATGTAGAAGGGTAAAATATTTCCTGTGAGTGAAAAGGGGAAGTGTGTGATGTTTGGAGAAACCCAGTCAATAATAACAACTCTAAGAAGATTTAGGAATATGTTTAATAAAACTCCACCCACAAAAAACACAATTAAAACCTGGTACAGAAAAAGAACACAGGATCTTCAACAGGTAGGAAGCGAACAGTAAACGATGACAATTTACTAAACAAGACAATGCCAGTTATGGAGATAACCGAAGAACATCCAAGCCTATCAACAAGAAAAATCAAAAGTTCCACAAAAATTCCTCGTTGCATAGTGGAAAACATCCTGACAAAAGTTCTCCAAAGCCATATAAGATGTAAATTTTACTAGAAATGTAAGAAACGTATTTTCCAAAAAGAGTAAATTATGCCAGACTTTACAAAACTTAATACGAATAAACCGAAATTTTTTGGAAGGACGAGGCCACTTTCCATATAAATTGAAAAGTTAATAAACATATTTGCAGAATATGGGCAGAAGAGAATCCCAGACAATTTCGTGAACACGTCCGAGATTCGCCAAAGGTTACAGTTTGGTATGGCACGTCCAAGGAAAAAAACTATGGGTCATTCTTTTTTGGAAATCCAATTGTAAATTCCCACTATGTCGATATGCTGGATTTTTTTCCTCAATTACAGCAGGAAAATATATTGAATTAATTGTACTTTCAACAAGATGGAGCTACTACACCCCCACTATGCATTAATTACCAGAAATTCACTAAACAACGCCTTTGAAAACAGGTGGATTGGAAGAGTAGGTCCTATTCCATGGGCTCGTAAAAGAACGATGCTATAATCCGCTGCCACAAACGCCAGAGCAGTTAAAAAGCAAATATCCACAACTTGATAGAACACATTACAGAAGAATTTTTTGTCCATAGTTTTAATAGGTTTGTTACTAACTTGAATAAACGCATTGAAGTCGGCTGAAGGCTCTTCCAACATTTGCATGAGTGATTTTTTTTATAAGTGTAGTTTCTGGTTTATTATGAATGTTCATATAAATTTAATTAGTTAGTAATTGTTATATCTTTATCGATATGTTGATAAACTTGGTTCTTCAATTACCACCATAACTTGTATTGTCTTGTTTAGTACATTTTCATCGTTTACTATTCGTTTCCTAATTGTTAAAGATCCTGTATTTCAAAATTTGCTGTACCAGGTTTTACTTGCATTTTTGTTGGTGGAGTTTTATTAAACATATTCCTAAATCTTCTTTGATATGTTATTATTGACTGGGTTTCTGTAAACATTATCACACACTTCCCATTTTCACTCAAAGAAAACATTTTACACTTCTCTTCTACTTCGAATGCATGCCTCAAAAGTGATCTACACTGACATTTATGGGATAGTGTGAATTTGTTTCCATAGCCGACTTCTCAAAAAGTAACATTAACCGCGAAATTTTTATCGATACGCAGTATGTCTGGAGCTCAATAAATCCACTATTTTAAAAAATAACTATAACTTGTAATACATTTTTGAAACGAGGAAGGAGCAAGCCTTAAGATTTTGAGATAATATACAGGGTGTTCCATTTAAAATAACACAGTTGTCCTGTACCTAAAATTCGGCCATTTTGTTTTCCAAATAAGATGGCATGGCATATACTTCAAAAAAGCTTTCAGTAAAATGAAATTATGGTCAAAATATGGATAACCACCCTGTAATCCAAAAAATATAAATGATTCTACATATACTCACAATATTTTTTATCTATCTGGAACATGGAACTTTAATAATCACAATTTTTTCAAAATATTTTCGTAATTTTTTCTTAGCAATCGCATCTTTTAATTATTATTACAATACAATTACAATAATATACATCATAATTTGTGGTTCTCAGTCGATTCTGATTAGATTATTCCGAGGCCCGAAAAGAAAATCTCCGAAATAACGTGAGATACAAAAAATTATTAAACAAGCTTTTTCTTAGAAAATCAAATTTTCTACAAAAAGTCTCTTAAGTCGTAGGGTGAAAGTACCACTTAAGAGTATTTCTGAAATTAAATGAGGATTTAAAAATACTGGATAGGGCTAGTAAAACTTTAAGCATGTTAAATAGTGCCAAGTTAATTACATTTTTTTGAAAAAATTATTTTTTTTCGAAAATGAACATTTTACCTGCTGTCGGACATCTGTCATATTTGTCGGACGCTTAAAGACCAGTTTTCGGACGGGTGGCCGAGAAATACGGGTTTTCGTCCATGTAAATTAAAACAAATTAAGTAGTGTTAAAGAAATCACCTATTTTAACAAAAATTAAAATGTTTAAGTACTTTACAAACATTAAACAAAACATAAGCGTAAAAAAATATTATTAAAAAATTCACAGGTATTTAAATAAAATATAACCATAGAGCATTAATTTAAAAGAAAATAAGTCTACCTCTTACAAAATAATTGAGAAATTAAATAAATATGTTTACTTCTCAAACATTAAACAAAATATAAGCGTAAAACATTACAAAAGAATAACAAACAGTGGGTACATTTTCAAATATTTTCAAAAAATCTATCCTCTCAAAAAATAGTCCTTAACTAAATCATCACTGAAAAATATCACTGGGTCTTAGACTATAGTTGCTACGGATAACGCTCCGATATAATTACCTATAATACTACAATACTTATTTATTATGTTAAAATTAATGTACAGTTAATACGATTACTAATGTTAATTGGAGAAGTAAACTTATTATCGGAGTCCTTTCTATTAACTGTATTAACAGAAAATCTTTAACAGGAAAAAAATTATCTGGAACATTACTGACAAGTGGTTTATCGCTATGTAATTTTTTTTAGCGTATGCTGTCTTTTATTTGGAATCCTAGACGTAGCATTCAACTACAGCCGAGGATTTCCAGCCACCACGTCGTTCTAATCCTTAAACATCATCATCTTTGCTATTTCAAATTACAAGTTATTCGAATAGACAAGCTTATACAAAGTTGCCCTTATTTTTAATGCTAAATAAGTTAAAGTTATAAAAATAGGGGGTTTTCATTTGAGAAAATGACATTTAACGATTTTTTCATTTAAATTTTTAATGTTAGTTTTTATAATCCTGTATTTATTTTTTCATAAAAATGCCAACACAGACTATTAAAGTAGATCCCCTTCTACAAGAAAACTAACTCCAATTAAGTAAAAAAGGCGTTCAATAGGAGAAATTTATAGTTATATTTAGACCTGCAAACGTCATTTTTGACACAAAATTCAAAATATGCCAAAACGGTTAGGCTTAGGTTAGTTTGGGTTAGGATATTATATATAAAATAATCTAAAATTTTCTGAGGAATTCAAAAATACCTTCACATACCGGGTGTTCTATTTAAAATAAGGAAGTGCGAAAATACACCCTGAATATATACAGGGTGCTACAAATTCGAGTGCATGCATGGGGATCTCGGGAACCGTAAGAGATACGAAGTCGGTTAAATTAAGGCAATGTTGCGCAATTTGATGCCCAACAAGATGCAGTTTTGAAATTTAAAAAATTTCGAATAGTTCCGGAGATATTCGTAAAAAACCGAAAAGCAGCTATTTTATTTTTATTTTTTCCTGACCTTATTTGAAGAGATAATATAAAATAAATTTAACATTATCATTGCCACTTTTTCCCCTTTATAAAATGGCAGTCTCAAATTTTAAATCTGACGTTTCGTGTCCTGGCCCCCATCATCAACTTCATTTTTTTAAATACGGACCTGGAGTTTTTATTTAATATTTTAGAAGTCTTTGGTCTCCCGAAATCAACGATGTATCACACTTATCAATATATCAACAAATCTAGATTTTCTCCATAAGGGATAATGTGTTAGACAGAGACGGGACGATCTTTTCTTACCCGATTTCACTTATGAGAATATTTGTTACCGCTATCTCCCAAAATCAACGATGTATCACACTTGTCCAATAGCGGTAACAAAAATATTCTCATAAGTGAAATCGGGTCAGAAAAGATCGCCCTGTCTCTGTCTAACACATTATCTCTTATGGAAAAAATCTAGATTTGTTGATATATTGATAAGTGTGATACATCGTTGGTTTTGGGAGACCAAT